>CM037932.1:15179869-15467433 GCA_021346845.1 Apeltes quadracus
AACAATTGGTCTCAATCTCCAGGAGAAAGAAACAACAGCTGAGGTGATGGAAGTAGGAGGGGTGGACCCAAAGTAAAGAGACAAATCAGTTGTTAGGACGAGAAGCTTTGGCCAGTCAGCTGAAGCTGTTCTGCAGCTTCTCCTCTCTGGTGATGGAAACTTGGTGGGAACTGAACTTTGCTTTCCACAAACTCATCAACACCTCCTGCAGGAAGCCAACTCGTCCTCAATTGAAGCAATTTGATTTACATTTTTGGTCTTCCATCTGTCTGCTCACTGTAGCTCTCAACCTGCTGGTCATCATCTCCATCTCCCACTTCAAGTAGTGAAAATTTCATTTATTTTGTGAAAGTGTTGAAAGAAGTGTTAATAACCAAAACTTTTGGATTTTGCTCATTCATTTTTTCTTGTTTGTGTAATTTTTTTGACTGAAATTGTTAAGTTATACGAATCAATATCTTTTTCCCTCCAGGCAGCTCCAGACTCCCACCAACCTCCTCCTTCTCTCTCTGGCCGTCTCAGATTTCCTCGTCGGCCTCTTCATGATCTTTCAAATAACGCTAATAGACGGCTGCTGGTTGCTCGGTGATCTCATGTGTTCTCTTTGGTTGGTTCTATCATCTATTATTATCTCATCCTCAATAGGAACCATGGTGCTCATATCAGTGGATCGATATGTGGCTATTTGTTATCCTCTGCATTACTTCACCAGAGTCAAACCAAAAAGAGTTCAAGTCTGTGTTTGTCTGTGTTGGATGTTTGCTACTTTGATTTACAGTCTGCTGCTGAAAAATAACGTGCAACATCCAGGCAGGAATAACTCCTGCATAGGAGAGTGTGTCTTTGACATTAACTACATCACTAATCTTTTGGATCTATTAGTTACATTCATTTTTCCCATTACTGTTATTGTCATTCTGTATATGAGAATATTTGTGGTGGTTGTGTATCAGGCTCGTGCCATGCGGTCTCACGTAGCTGTTGTGACAATGAAAGTAACCGCTAAAAAGTCTGAAATGAAAGCAGCCAGGAATCTTGGTGTTGTTGTAGTTGTGTTTCTGATATGTTTTTGCCCATATTATTGTTTCGCTCTTGCATCCAATAATAACGTGTACGCAGCTTCATCTGTAACCATTGCGATATGGTTGTTTTATTTTAACTCCTGTCTCAACCCTCTGATCTATGCCGTTCTCTACCCCTGGTTCAGAAAATCCATTAAGGTCATTGTTACACTTCAGATACTGAAGCCTGGTTCCCGTTGGACCAACCTGCTTTAGAGACACGTTGCATGGGTCTAAATTTAAACCTTTAGCCTTAACAACAATATGTAGAGTCGGCAGTGGGGCTTATGAACAGAGCCCGTGTCCCCCACTGATCCACTGCACATGCACTAACACTTTCACTGTTGTTTCATGTTTATTGGTGCACAGATTTTTCTTTATAACCTTATTATACTTTTTATATACTAACCCCTAGCCTTAGCTACTAATCCATAGTACTGTATTATATTATATTTTATAATTTTTTAAACTTTTTATTTTCCCTTGCACTATGTTGTCCTGTTGTCCTGTCCGCCACTGTCGTATGTTGTTCTATTGCACAAAACGCCATGTAAAATTCCTAGTTTGTCCAATCATACCCTGGCAATAAATGTTTTCTGATTCTGATTCTGATTAAATGTAGATGATGCAAGCACATGAAGAAACTTAAAGATGATGCAAGCATCTGCAAAATTTGAAAAAAAACAAACATTGAATAGATTGTACTTTCGAAGTATGTGACAAAGGTTACGTTGCGTGAACAAACACATTCAAGACATGAAAAAAATATTGTTTCTATAAACAAAAGTATCAAGCCCTTATCACTTCAACCATTTCATTGCATATAAGGTTATCAGGATGAATCAATTCGGAAAATCAGGATGATCTGCAAGTGACGATCTTTGAGAGAAGCTACGATATCTTTGTTGATTCCTGTGTTGACTTTGTGTGTGCTGTGAAACCTCAAAGAGTGTGTGCTGATGAGTTTTGGGTGTTTGAGAGGGACATGCTTTAACAAACACGCTGGCCCTACATCGGTCCAAACTCCGCCTGGAGTCAGAGTAAAACTTTGTCCTTAGAGACTAAAGCCTAGTTTATGCTTCTGCGTATTCGGAGAAACGCAAGCGCAAGCGCCCTTGCGGGTCCCTTGCGTAGAGTCCCGCCCCCCCTTGCGTCCTTGCGTGTGTCGACCAATTTTTCCAACCCTTGCGTCGACGTATACGCAAGCTCCGCAGGGAAACGCAAGCCGCAGGGCTCTGATTGGTCTGCTTACTACATCCTTGCCGGAGTCTCGGATTTCCGGTTTCATAACATAATTCCACCATTATTAAAACAAATATATTTTACGAGAGAATGAATCAGATCGAAGAGCTTTTGTCTGAAGAAATCCGTAAATATGACCACTTAGAAACACACACGTTATTGGCGGACTATAAAGACGCGCGGATGGGCTCCAATTCATGGACGTAGATCTCCGCAAACGTCGGTTTTGCCGGTCGAGGGGGGGTTGAAGTTGTGGAGGAAGTACAGGACAAATATGTCCGTGAAAAGAGACGGAGAAAAGCAGCAGCGTTGATGCACGGGGCAAAAAAGTCTCTGATAAATTAATAAACAAACCAACGACTATCACTTGCAAAGACATCACTCTCTAGGTCGTCTTCGATAATAAACGTTACTTCGCCTGGTGTTCTGGCAACGAATTGCTTTGCAACACACGCAAGCCTTTTTTAACCATTAATTGAAACAAGTCCGTCAACGCAACACGCAAACGCAACACGCAAACGCAACGGAGACGCCGACGCAGAAGCATGCGCCGGCCTTAAGCGGACAGAGGTAATATGGGAGATAAACTCCATATTCAAGCTCGATGTTATCGAAGAGTCCTCAAGTCCATCGACGAGTCCCATTGTAGTGGTTCCGAAGCCCAATCGGCAATTCAGGATTTGCAATGACTTCCATAAGTTACACAAAGTGTCAAAGTTTTACACGTACCCGATGCCACGGGTAGACGAAATCATAGAGAAGCTTGGGAAAGCCAAATATCTGACGACTCTTGATTTAACACAAGGGTATTGGCAGATTCCCCTGTCGTCAGAAAGCAGAGAAAAGACTGCCTTTGTCACTCCGTGGGGCCTGTACCAATACAAAGTGATCCCCTTTTGGCTGGATGGGGCTCCAGTTACGTTTCAGCGCCTAATGGAGAAGGTCCTATGGCCATGAGGCCAACGACTAAAAAGCAAGAGGGGCTTTTCTTGGGTTGGTTGGATACTACCGCAGGTTTATTCCTGACTGCTCTGCTGTGGCACCCCCTCTAACAGACTTAATCAAAATGTCTGCCCCCTTCAGGGTCCATTGGTCCAGCTCTGAGGAGGAAGCATCTACGCAGCTGTCAGAGGCGTTATGCAGCGAACCAGTGTTGGCAGTGGCAGATTTCTCTAAGCCATTCCTGGTGCAGACTGATGCTTCAGATGTGGGCATAGGGGCGGTCCTATCGCAGGTGATTGACAATGAAAAGCACCCCTTTCTGTACCTCAGCCGGAAACTTCTGCCACAAGAAACAAGGTATGCTGTGGTTGAAAAGGAATGCCTGGCAATCAAGAGGGCGCTGGAGGCCCTAAAGTAATACTTATTAGGTCGCAAGTTTACCTTAGTTACAGACCATTCTCCTCTCCTATGGATGAAGGCTAACAAGGAGAGTAATGCTAGGGTAACCAGATGGTTCCTCGCACTGCAACCCTACAAGTTCAAGGTGGAACATCGTGGAGGCGCAGAGAATCTTAGAGGGGATAGAGGAGACATGAGCACATGATAAAGTGGGGGAGATTATTGTATGGAGTACAGGAGTGTGGTGAAGAGAAATGCTGTCAGGGCTAGGGCACTGCAACCTTTAATTTGTTTGAGGAGAGTACTTTATTTTAAATAAATCAACCCGCCCGAAAGAACAAGGAGTGGACCTTGTTTTTTCTTCATTTACACCGCTGACCGTCTCAATGTGTACTGTAAAGTTGGCTGGAAACCTTCAATTCCTCACTGAGTGAATATCAAGTAATGGACTTGATTTATAGTTTGGTTATTAGTCCCTGTTGTGCGACATTATCTTAGCTATTATTTATAATTCTATTGAAGTCAATGGTTTATTTTTACACTGGCTATTAACCAAACATTGGCCCTACGCCATGCCCAACAGTGGGCAACTTGTATGACTTCAGAACAGTTAAATGAATGAGAACAGGATCAAAGGTCCACATCAAAACACATCATAGTCATCTCC
The DNA here is from genome assembly GCA_021346845.1 of Apeltes quadracus. Taxonomy (NCBI): domain Eukaryota; kingdom Metazoa; phylum Chordata; class Actinopteri; order Perciformes; family Gasterosteidae; genus Apeltes; species Apeltes quadracus. The sequence continues at coordinate 15,184,181 of CM037932.1, forward strand.
AACAGGAAGGAAGATGAGCATGAAAACAATTGTTCTCAATCTCCATGGAGAAAGAAACAACAGCAGAGGGGATGAAGTAAGAGGGGTGGACCCAAAGTAAAGAGACAAATCAGTTGCAGGACGAGAAGCTTTAGCCAGTCAGCTGAAGCTGTTCTGCAGCTTCTCCTCTCTGGTGATGGAAACCTTGGTGGGAACTGAACTTTGCTTTCCACAACTCATCAACACCTCATGCAGAAAGCCAACTCGTCCTCACTTAGAAGCCATTTTGATTTACATTTTGTTGTCTTCTATCTGTCTGCTCACTGTAGCTCTCAACCTGCTGGTCATCATCTCCATCTCCCACTTCAAGTAGTGAAATGTTTCATTTATTTGTGAAAGTGATTGAAACAAGTGTTAATCACAAACTTTTGAATTTTGCTAATTCATTTTTTCTTGTTTTGTGAATTTTTTCTGACTGATAAATGTTAACGTTTATACGAATTCAATATCTTTTTCCCTGCAGGCAGCTCCAGACTCCCACCAACCTCCTCCTTCTCTCTCTGGCCGTCTCAGATTTCCTCGTCGGCCTCTTCATGATCTTTCAAATAACGCTAATAGACGGCTGCTGGTTGCTCGGTGATCTCATGTGTTCTCTTTGGTTGGTTCTATCATCCATTGTTATCTCAGCCTCAATAGGAACCATGGTGCTCATATCAGTGGATCGATATGTGGCTATATGTCATCCTCTGCATTACTTCACAAAAGTCAAACCAAAAAGAGTTCAAGTCTGTGTTTGTCTCTGTTGGATGTTTGCTGCTTTATATTGGACTGTGCTGCTGAAGAATAACCTGGAACAACTGGGAATGTATACCTCCTGCATAGGAGAGTGTGTCTTTGAAATGAACTACATTGGTAATATTTTTGACCTGATTGTTACATTCATTTTTCCCATTACTGTTATTGTCATTCTGTATATGAGAATATTTGGGGTGGTTGTGTATCAGGCTCGTGCCATGCGGTCTCACGTTGCTGTTGTGACAATGAAAGTAACCGCTAAAAAGTCTGAAATGAAAGCAGCCAGGAATCTTGGTGTTGTTGTAGTTGTGTTTCTGATATGTGTTTGTCCATATTACTGTTTTGTTCTAACATCCCTAAACAGCTTGTACGAACTTTCATCTGTAATTATTGTAATATGGTTGTTTCAGTTTAACTCCTGTCTCAACCCTCTGATCTATGCCGTTCTCTACCCTTGGTTCAGAAAATCAATTAAGGTCATTGTTACACTTCAGATATTGAAGCCTGGTTCCTGTCGGACCAACCTGCTTTAGAGACGCGCTGCATGGGTCTAAATTTAAACCTTTAGCTTGAACAACAATATGTAGAGTCGGCAGTGGGGCTTATGAACAGAGCCCGTGTCCCCCACTGATCCACTGCACATGCACTAACACTTTCACTGTTGTTTCATGTTTATTGGTGCACTTTAGATTTTATTTTATAACCTTATTATACTTTTTATATACTAACCCCTAGCCTTATCTACTAACCCATAGTACTGTATTATATTATATTTTATAATTTTTTTAACTTTTTATTTTCCCTTGCACTATGTTGTCCTGTTGTCCTGTCCGCCACTGTCGTATGTTATTCTATTGCACAAAACGCCATGTAAAATTCCTAGTTTGTCCAATCATAGCCTGGCAATAAATGTTTTCTGATTCCGATTCTGATTAAATGTGGAAGATGCAAGCACATGAAGCAACTTAAAGATGATGCAAGCATCTGCAAAATTTGAAAAAAAACAAACATTGAATAGATTGTACTTTCAAAGTACGTGACAAAGGTTACGTTGCGTGAACAAACACATTCAAGACACGAAAAAAATATTGTTTCTATAAACAAAAGTATCAAGCCCTTATCACTTCAACCATTTCATTGCAATTAAGGTTATCAGGATGAATCAATTCGGAAAATCAGGATGATCTGCAAGTGACGATCTTTGAGAGAAGCTACGATATCTTTGTTGATTCCTGTGTTGACTTTGTGTGTGCTGTGAAACCTCAAAGAGTGTGTGTGAGTTTTGGGTGTTTGAGAGGGACATGCTTTAACAAACACGCTGGCCCTACATCGGTCCAAACTCCGCCTGGAGTCAGAGTAAAACTTTGTCCTTAGAGACTAAAGCCTAGTTTATGCTTCTGCGTATTCGGAGAAACGCAAGCGCAAGCGCCCTTGCGGGTCCCTTGCGTAGAGTCCCGCCCCCCCTTGCGTCCTTGCGTGTGTCGACCAATTTTTCCAACCCTTGCGTCGACGTATACGCAAGCTCCGCAGGGAAACGCAAGCCGCAGGGCTCTGATTGGTCTGCTTACTACATCCTTGCCGGAGTCTCGGATTTCCGGTTTCATAACATAATTCCACCATTATTAAAACAAATATATTTTACGAGAGAATGAATCAGATCGAACAGCTTTTGTCTGAAGAAATCTGTAAATATGACGACTTAGAAACACACACGTTATTGGCGGACTATAAAGACGCGCGGATGGGCTCCAATTCATGGACGTAGATCTCCGCAAACGTCGGTTTTGCCGGTCGAGGGGGGGTTGAAGTTGTGGAGGAAGTACAGGACAAATATGTCCGTGAAAAGAGACGGAGAAAAGCAGCAGTGTTGATGCACGGGGCAAAAAAGTCTCTGATAAATTAATAAACAAACCAACGACTTTCACTTGCAAAGACATCACTCTCTAGGTCGTCTTCGATAATAAACGTTACTTCGCCTGGTGTTCTGGCGACGAATTGCTTTGCAACACACGCAAGCCTTTTTGAACCATTAGTTGAAACAAGTCCGTCAACGCAACACGCAAACGCAACACGCAAACGCAACACGCAAACGCAACACGCAAACGCAACGGAGACGCCGACGCAGAAGCATGCGCCGGCCTTAAGCGGACAGAGGTAATATGGGAGATAAACTCCATATTCAAGCTCGATGTTATCGAAGAGTCCTCAAGTCCATCGACGAGTCCCATTGTAGTGGTTCCGAAGCCCAATCGGCAATTCAGGATTTGCAATGACTTCCATAAGTTACACAAAGTGTCAAAGTTTTACACGTACCCGATGCCACGGGTAGACGAAATCATAGAGAAGCTTGGGAAAGCCAAATATCTGACGACTCTTGATTTAACACAAGGGTATTGGCAGATTCCCCTGTCGTCAGAAAGCAGAGAAAAGACTGCCTTTGTCACTCCGTGGGGCCTGTACCAATACAAAGTGATCCCCTTTTGGCTGGATGGGGCTGCAGTTACGTTTCAGCGCCTAATGGAGAAGGTCCTATGGCCATGAGGTAGTGATCCATGCAGAATCCTGGGAAAACCACTTTGACCGGGTAACAGCGGTCCTACAGAGCCTTAGGGAAGTGGCGTTGACCGTCAACCCCGACAAGTGCTGTGTTGGCTCAAATGAAGCCAGATACCTGGGCTCTGTTGTAGGTGAGGGCCAGGTTAGGCCACAGGCAAGCAAGACGCCATCACCAATTGGCCACGCCCAACGACTAAAAAGCAAGAGGGGCTTTTCTTGGGTTGGTTGGATACTACCGCAGGTTTATTCCTGACTGCTCTGCTGTGGCACCCCCTCTAACAGACTTAATCAAAATGTCTGCCCCCTTCAGGGTCCATTGGTCCAGCTCTGAGGAGGAAGCATCTACGCAGCTGTCAGAGGCGTTATGCAGCGAACCAGTGTTGGCAGTGGCAGATTTCTCTAAGCCATTCCTGGTGCAGACTGATGCTTCAGATGTGGGCATAGGGGCGGTCCTATCGCAGGTGATTGACAATGAAAAGCACCCCTTTCTGTACCTCAGCCGGAAACTTCTGCCACAAGAAACAAGGTATGCTGTGGTTGAAAAGGAATGCCTGGCAATCAAGAGGGCGCTGGAGGCCCTAAAGTAATACTTATTAGGTCGCAAGTTTACCTTAGTTACAGACCATTCTCCTCTCCTATGGATGAAGGCTAACAAGGAGAGTAATGCTAGGGTAACCAGATGGTTCCTCGCACTGCAACCCTACAAGTTCAAGGTGGAACATCGTGGAGGCGCAGAGAATCTTAGAGGGGATAGAGGAGACATGAGCACATGATAAAGTGGGGGAGATTATTGTATGGAGTACAGGAGTGTGGTGAAGAGAAATGCAGTCAGGGCTAGGGCACTGCAACCTTTAATTTGTTTGAGGAGAGTACTTTATTTTAAATAAATCAACCCGGCCGAAAGAACAAGGAGTGGACCTTGTTCTTTCTTCATTTACACCGCTGACCGTCTCAATGTGTACTGTAAAGTTGGCTGGAAACCTTCAATTCCTCACTGAGTGAATATCAAGTAATGGACTTGATTTATAGTTTGGTTATTAGTCCCTGTTGTGCGACATTATCTTAGCTATTATTTATAATTCTATTGAAGTCAATGGTTTATTTTTACACTGGCTATTAACCAAACATTGGCCCTACGCCATGCCCAACAGTGGGCAACTTGTATGACTTCAGAACAGTTAAATGAATGAGAACAGGATCAAAGGTCCACATCAAAACACATCATAGTCATCTCCGACAGGAAGGAAGATGAGCATGAAAACAATTGTTCTCAATCTCCATGGAGAAAGAAACAACATCATAGGTGATGCAGTAGGAGGGGTGGACCCAAAGTAAAGAGACAAATCAGTTGCAGGACGAGAAGCTTTAGCCAGTCAGCTGAAGCTGTTCTGCAGCTTCTCCTCTCTGGTGATGGAAACCTTGGTGGGAACTGAACTTTGCTTTCCACAACTCATCAACACCTCCTGCAGGAAGCAAATTCGTCCTCACTTAGAAGCCATTTTGATTTACATTTTGTTGTCTTCTATCTGTCTGCTCACTGTAGCTCTCAACCTGCTGGTCATCATCTCCATCTCCCACTTCAAGTAGTGAAATGTTTCATTTATTTGTGAAAGTGATTGAAACAAGTGTTAATCACAAACTTTTGAATTTTGCTAATTCATTTTTTCTTGTTTTGTGAATTTTTTCTGACTGATAAATGTTAACGTTTATACGAATTCAATATCTTTTTCCCTGCAGGCAGCTCCAGACTCCCACCAACCTCCTCCTTCTCTCTCTGGCCGTCTCAGATTTCCTCGCCGGCCTCTTCATGATCTTTCAAATAATGATGATAGACGGCTGCTGGTTGCTCGGTGATCTCATGTGTTCTCTTTGGTTGGTTCTATCATCTATTATTATCGGGTCCTCAATAGGAACCATGGTGCTCATATCAGTGGATCGATATGTGGCTATATGTCATCCTCTGCATTACTTCACCAAAGTCAAACCAAAAAGAGTTCAAGTCTGTGTTTGTCTCTGTTGGATGTTTGCTGCTTTATATTGGACTGTGCTGCTGAAGAATAACCTGGAACAACTGGGAATGTATACCTCCTGCATAGGAGAATGTGTCTTTGAAATGAACTACATCGGTAATATTTTTGACCTGATTGTTACATTCATTTTTCCCATTACTGTTATTGTCATTCTACATATTAGAATATTTGCGGTGGTTGTGTATCAGGCTCGTTCCATGCGGTCTCACATTGCTGTTGTGACAATGAAAGTAACCGCTAAAAAGTCTGAAATGAAAGCAGCCAGGAATCTTGGTGTTGTTGTAGTTGTGTTTCTGATATGTGTTTGCCCATATTACTGTTTTGTTCTAACATCCCTAAACAGCTTGTACGAACTTTCATCTGTAATAATTGTAATATGGTTGTTTTATTTTTGACTCCTGTCTCAACCCTCTGATCTATGCCGTTCTTTACCCCTGGTTCAGAAAATCTATTAAGGTCATTGTTACACTTCAGATACTGAAGCCTGGTTCCTGTCGGACCAACATGCTTTAGAGACACGCTGCATGGGTCTAAATTTAAAATCTGAACAACAATCTTAACAACAATATGTAGGGTTTCATTTATGGTGCAAATTAATCAAGATTTCCCATTTTACCTGAATTCATTATGCCAGAGTTTGCAAAAGAGCAATTTTCTTTCTTAGGTCACCGGGCAGCTTTACAATAACTTGTTGCAGCTGTATTGTACCACACTATCCCCTCTGGTAATTCCCCTTGTTTCCCTGCCACTTGTATCCTCTATCTGAACTGATTAAATGTGGAAGATGCAAGCACATGAAGCAACTTAAAGATGATGCAAAATGTGAAAAAACATAACCATCGAATAGATCGTACTTCCGAAGTATGTAACAAACGTTATGTTGCGTGAACAAACACTATTAAGACATAAAAAATGGCCCTACTTTGAGCAACGGAAAATAAATACTATTAAGTTTTTGTTTATTATGTTTAAAATACTTTCAACGCAAAGGAGCTGCGACTCTACTCCGAGCTCCTCACGAATGGCTGAGGTTCTCACCCTTTCTCTAAGGGAGACGGCAGCCTAAGGAAACCCATTTTGACTGCTTGTACCTGTGACCTGGTTCTTTCTGTCATGATATGACTTAAATACATGTACAAATAAATAAATGAATAAATACATGAATGTATTAATGTGAGTTGATATACTATCCTGCACTTTTCACTTTTGTGTTGAGCTTCTTATTCACGTGAAACAGGAGTTTGCATGCAGCTGGTGAGACAGGCCTTTACTGGAGCGTGTCTGATATTAAGCATTCAGTTTGTACAAAGACATCCAATACATCGGACAGGGGGCCATCAGTGCTGCAGCAGAACTTTAGGGTCCAGAACAACAGGATGACGATGATCACACGGCCCAGACCAGTCAACTCCAACCTCCATGTCGACCTCCAGTAAAAAGCGTTCAGGTTAAAGGGTCCGTTCAGACAAAAGTAATGTTTAAGTTCATATGATCAACATTTCTACACAACTGAGAATTTTCAGTTGGTTATTCATTTTTCAGAATCTTGTTGGAAATATCACTTGTTTTATAACTGCATTGGATTCTGGATCAACATGAACATCTGTGGTATCAGAAAGGAATAGATTACATTCCCAGAAAGCCAATTAGTTAATACATAGGAAGCTAGGATGTATAATCATCTCTCTAGAACACTCGTTTGATCACAACATTTAGCAAGTACCCCTGATATGCAGACTAAAAATGTGGAGGCCTCTCTGTTAGTTACATTATGCTTCTGATACTTGCACTTTTGAATGAACCTTCCCCACATTATTTAAAACCTAGTGTAATGTTCGATTTGGTGAAGTTCATGTTGACATTGTCCCACGGAGGAAAGTATGGTCATACTAGAAATAAAATGACTGAATGAATTCACACCTGTATTGGGTCCTGCTGTGCCTTAAGATGGAGTTGAAGAGATCAAGTACTCCATTATAAACGTCTCTCCAGACCCTTTCTATCCTGATGGGGAAATAAATAATGTAGTCTGCTTACAATGACAGTTTATTACAAATATCTGTGTTAATCTCCTGAAAAGGATTAGATGGCGCCTGCCACTTACTTTAGCAAAGCTCTCCTTCAGACGTCACGATAAAACCATTTGGTATCCAATGTAGAGATGTTGCTGCAGAATTTGAGTCCCAGTTTTATCCAAATCGTTGTCCTCTAATGGAGTTTATAGGTCGTGGACTCAAAAAGAAATGTGACCCAACTCACAGTACAAACAGCACTCGTTGATAACAAGTCAACTTCGATCTGTCGTAAAATGCAGTTTAAAATTGAGATTATTTTAAGGGACTGTGTTCCTGTGTTTGAACCCAGCTACTGTATGTGCTGTAGAAATAAATGAAATGAAAGCTTCTTCATGTACACATAACATGCTTAATAACTTCACCATAGCTAATATTTTCTAATCAGAACACATCTCAAGTCTTCAAACATCAAAATCCTGACCATTGTTTTTAAATCAACACATTTTCCTTTCATCCTTTGCTTTTAAACGGCATGGCAGCCGAAAGAAATTCCTAACAAGGGCAAAGGTTAACATCAAAACACATTTTGTCAGATTTTGTTAGCATTACGTAACTCAGTGATGATCAAATGTGTCTAGTTCTGTGTCTAAAATACAATTTAAACAGCAGTGTCTAAAATCCATGCTTTCCAAAGTGATTATGCATTACTCATATTTTGTTTTGAGAGAGGCAACAGCAGTCTGTGTACTTTGTACTTTTTATAATATGGGACGGCCCCAATAACGTTCTTTGAAAGAGATCATTTCAAACTTCCCCAACCGCCCCACCTGTAATACCACGGCTACTCACTACAGGATTGCGCCCAAGAGTTTGAGAAACACTGACGTAATATATTATATAAGTGAATATATAATATATAATATATAGAATATATAAGTGAATTAAGTTCAGGTCTGATTGTCTGACCAAGACACAATCAGACCTGTCATGTGTACAGAATGACTCCTACAGATGTAGACTACATTCGATTCCTATAACAGAAATGATTCAAATAATTCCAAGTAGCAAGCCAGGTGTACATCAGGACCACTGCAGGAGCAACTAGCGAGGACCAGCGGCCTATTGACGTACCTGGGCAGCCACAGGCCTCCACATCCACGGGGGCCCCCAGCCAAGCCGAGGATGCCAGTTAAATTGCCCAAATACGACGGGACGACGCAGCTGGAGCCGTATTTGTCACAAGTCCACCTGGCAGCCCAACACAATGGATGGGATGTCGAAGAGGATGCCACCCATCTGGCCCTGGCATTGGGAGGCAAGGCAGTGCAGATGCTCCGCGACCTAGTTCCAGCGGAACAAGGCAATCTGCAGGACCTAACGATGGCGTTAAAGAGGAGGTTCGGACAGCGGCTCTCCGTCGACTAGAACAGGGAGGAACTAGCCAGCCGCCGCCGCCATGGAGGAGAACGCTCGGGCACCTTCGCAGCAGACGTAAATCTACACGCTCGACTGGGTTACTTCCAAGCAGCGGCGCAGGAAGAACTAGCCCTCCACGCTTTCCTGAGACGGCTCTCCCCCGAGCAGCTGCGCCAGCATGTCGCCCTCGTCAGACCTCAGACCCCTGGTGATGCACTCCACGAGGCCGAATGGGCGGAGGGAGTAGTCACCGCATGGCCCGACCGGAGAAGAGCCCTCAACCAACCGCCGTGCGTCAGGTTGACTGACTACGACCAGGGAGAGGAAGCAGAAGGGGTCCGGCAGGTGAGGCCCCCGCCACAACGGATGCAGCCCTGGCCTCCGGCACCCACGCGGCGTCTCATCCAGTCTACCGACCGCTGCTATCGCTGCGACGAACCGGGTCATACCGCCAGAGAGTGCCCAGCCCCGACGCCAAGGCCCAGGGCCACCCCGGGGGCGGGAAACGACGGAGGGATGGTGTAGCGAGGGGTTCACCATTCTAGCCTCCGACCCCCCCACTGCATGAAAAGTGGGATTTTCGGCAGTATGTGGCACTGTAGATTGTCGTGGAATTTCAGGTTTACGTCAGGTTGATGTCAATTTGCCGGGAAAGCCGAAAACTGCCGGAAATTGTCGGAAATGGACGTGGGCCTCCCTTGGCAGTTGGCAGTTACTAACTTGGCAGTTAGTCTTACTTAAATACACAGAGGACGTATTAAGCACTACATCTCGTAGACATGGTGCCTCACAGGCACCGCGGTCTGGTCTCGCGAGTCCTTCCATGTAACAATGACCTCGTATCTGATTGGAGGATCCGGACTTTCAACTCGCGTTCAGCTCCTAAGTGCTGTTTGCTATCAGTGGACTGTCTCGTCAGCTGAAATCGACATCCTGCCGAGCATCGGGCAGGGGCGACAACATGGCAACGCCGACGCCCTCTCCAGGCGGCCCTGCGCGGCCATGGAGTGCCGCTACTGCCAGCGACGGGACGAGCAGGATCAACCAACGGCAGCTGTGACAACGGTGCGGGCGGTGGACAAAGAGGAGGGCCTGCCACCACTGACCAGCCTGCAGTTACAACAGCGGCAGAGAGAGAACGAGACCCTGGCGCTGGTGAGAGGGTGGCTGGAAGCAGGACAGCGCCCCGAGTGGACTGCGGTATCGGCAGCCAAGCTCGCCACAATACTTTTAAGGAGCAGTTTTCTGTGATTTCTCAATGCATATGTGTACTGTAATGATGGCTGGAAACATAGCCAGTGTATGAACTCCAAACCTTTCCTCGCTCTTAACGAGTGAATATCAATTATGAGACGTGATTTATAGTTTGGCTATTGGTCTCTTTTTGGGTGGTGCCCGGTTATTTATTTTTTTAATTATCTTAACAATAATTTATAATTCTATTGATTTCAATGATTTAATTTCATGCTAGCTATTAACCAAACATTGCCCCTATGTGCCCAACAGTAGGGAACGTATATGACTTCAGAACAGTTAAATGTGAGAACGGGACCAAAGGTCAACATCAAAACAGATCATAGTCATCTCCAGCGGGAAGGAAGATTATTACGGAAACTATTGTTCTTCAATCTCCATGGATCAAGAAACAACAGCAGAGGGGAGGAAGTAGGAGGGGTGGACCCAAAGTAAAGAGACAAATCAGTTGTAGGACGAGAAGCTTTGGCCAGTCAGCTGAAGCTGTTCTGCAGCTTCTCCTCTCTGCTGATGGAAACCTTGGTGGGAACTGAACTTTGCTTTCCACAACTCATCAACACCTCCTGCAGAAAGCCAATTCGTCCTCACTTAGAAGCAATGTTGATTTACATTTTGTTGTCCTTCATCTCTTTGCTCACTGTAGCTCTCAACCTGCTGGTGATCATCTCCATCTCCCACTTCAAGTAGTGACATATTTAACTTGTTTGTAAAACTTGTAGATTGAAACAAGTGTTGCTTAACAAAATGTTCTTGTATTGTGAATTTGTATCTGACCGGCTTAAATTTTGATACAAATATTGATATCTGTTTCCCTCCAGGCAGCTCCAGACCCCCACCAACCTCCTCCTCCTCTCTCTGGCCATCGCAGATTTCTTCGTGGGCCTCTTGATGATCTTTCAAATAACGCTAATAGACGGCTGCTGGTTGTTCGGTGATCTCATGTGTTCTCTTTGGTTGATTCTATCAGCTATTATTATCTCGTCCTCAATAGGAACCATGGTGCTCATATCAGTGGATCGATATTTGGCTATTTGTTATCCTCTGCATTACTTCACCAGAGTCAAACCAAAAAGAGTTCAAGTCTGTGTTTGTCTGTATTGGATGTTTGTTGCTTTATTTTACAGTCTGCTGCTGAAGAATAACCTGCAACATCCAGGCAGGTATAACTCCTGCATAGGAGAGTGTGTCTTTGACATTAACTACATCACTAATCTTTTGGATCTATTAGTTACATTCATTTTTCCCATTACTGTTATTGTCATTCTACATATTAGAATATTTGTGGTGGCTGTGTATCAGGCTCGTGCCATGCGGTCTCACATTGCAGTTGTAACAATGAAAGTAAACGTTAATAAGTCTGAAATGAAAGCAGCCAGGAATCTTGGTGTTGTTGTAGTTGTGTTTCTGATATGCAATTGCCCATATTATTGTTTAGCTCTTACATCCCAAAATGACTTGTACACAGCTCCAACTTTAACCATTGTGATGTGGTTGATTCAGTTTAACTCCTGTCTCAACCCTCTGATCTATGCCGTTCTCTACCCCTGGTTCAGAAAATCAATTAAGGTCATTGTTACACTTCAGATACTGAAGCCTGGTTCCTGTCGGACCAACATGCTTTAGAGACACGCTGCATGGGTCTAAATTTAAACCTTCAGCATGAATAGCAGTGTGCTGAGTCTTATTCATGCTGCAAATTAATCAAGATGTTCCTTTTCACCTCATTTCATTTTGCAAGAGTTAGCAAATGATCAATTTTTTTTTTCTCAGGTCGCTGGGCAGACATACAATAACTTGGTACAGCTGTGATCTCTCTATTTTTTTAATGAACTGATTTAATATGGAGGTGCAAGCATATGTAGAATCTTAAAAACGAGGCATCTGCAACATGTGAAAAAAACATTAAAATGGAATAGATAGGTTGTCGTGATTAACCGATTTTGCCATAAAAGCATGTCATGCAAATCCTGATCTTTTAACCAAAAAATGAAATTTGAAGAAGCTAAAATATCTTTATTGCAATGACAGACTTTGTGTGAGCTGTGAAACCTCCCAAGAGTCAATTACATGTCAATTGATTGTGTGCTGGTTTTGTTTTGGGTGTTTGAGATGGTCTTCCTCTAACAAAGGCCTCATATTGGCCCCAAAAGGTTCTTATTGTTGGTTCATTTTTATTATAGTACTGCTGAATGTGAACATTGCAGTAATAATTGGCAACACTGTTGGCAGTGAGATGGCAGACTCATTGCATTCTCTCTACACATGGATATGTGTGTGTAACTGAAAAAGAGAAGGGAAGAAACTAATAATGTTTGTGACAGCAGTCCGTTTACTTTTATGGTATAGGAAGTTCTCAATAAAGTTCTTTAAATAAAATAATCGTGAACTTTCCTGCCTTTAGAGGGATCCACTAGAGCAGGGGTGTTAAACAAATTTTAGCGAAACCAAGAATCTTTTTTTTTCCGAGAAAAAAGTCCCTTCAGTGGCTAATCTCAGCTCACTGTAAAGCAATACAATTCTCTTTGTTCAAAAAGTAATATTTGGCAGAAAGTAGTTTATTGTGGCTGTAATTTACTGGTTTATCACAACATAACATCTTTTTAAGACCACATTAATGTGCAACCTATGCAAAACAAATTGAGTGCAGGTATTTTCATACTGAAAATCCTTACAGCTCGCCTCTTTGGCCCCTGTTGCTGTCTGGCTCGTATTACTGCTGCCATTTCACCGAGGAAACCTGCATTCTCGTTTACCCCTTCTTCTAAGAGGTACGTACTGTGGAATACACATTTAGGCGCACTATATGAATACCCTCCCACATCTTATTTGGGAACTCCCACTTTCCCTTTGACCCTCCAGTGAATGGATATGGATAAACAGAAAAGTGACATTTTTTCCCTCATCATCCAACCTCAAACCTTCCTCTTTCCCGTATCAATCAAGAGCTACGCATGAAAATAAGCCTCTTGAGTGCCTTTGTCCTGTTGAGGACCGTCAGGGCCACGGTAGGACTCTCGACCGTCAAATACCATTCATAAATTGGTTGATCCATACTGGTTGTACACAGCGCTCAAGGCGCTGTGTCAAAATGTTTCAATATATCACCATATCACAATATATCGCCCATATCACCAATGCTGTCAAAGAACAAGTGAAGACAACTGATTCGGAGTTTGCCGTCATTCCGGGTGGATTAACTAAAGAACTCCAGCCGCTAGATGTTGGTGTCAACAGTGCCTTCAAAGCCAGACTGCGAGCTGCGTGGGAGCAGTAGATGACACAAGGCGAACACACGTTCCCCAAGACGGGGAGATAGCGCCAGGCGACTTACGCCACTGTGGGACGGAGACGGGGAATGAACTAAAAAAGTGCGCTTTACGTGTTATACGTATGCACTACGTTTGATTTAGTGGCATCAGACGGTTTCTTTTACTACGTGTTTACTGAATCAGGGAAAGGTTCCCTGATTTGGGAGAAGAGTGAGCAAGGCTGGGAGATATTGTTAATATGCACATTAACGTTTGAACGTTACCATGAACGCTTAATAAAGTTTGACTTTATCGGGACTGTTTTGTTGACATTCCCTTCAGCACAGCTCCATCTAGTGCATGCATAAAGCAACCGCAGTCAAACGTTTGACTGCAGTGTCTTCTATTCTATGTGGCTTATAATCCGGTCAGCCCTATATATGAAAACCGTTCTAAAATAGGCCATTCATTGAAGGTGCGCCTTATAGTGCGGAAAATACGGTATGTCTGTTTTTCTGTCCCTGAAAATGAAAAGGAAACGACAAAGTGAAACATTTCGATAGCAATTTGAATCTTCAGTAGTTCCTCATCCAAACCAACTATTTTTGTTGCTGTGAGATGGAAGGTAACTTTGCAAATACTGCATGGATGTAACACGTGCTGCTGCTTTTGCAGAAAATTGAACCAAAAATAAAAAGTAACTTTCGAATGACGACACGCTGATATGAGTTTTGAATTATTAAAAAAAAGGTAAATTATGGGGGGCTAAAAATAAACTGCCTCATTTGAAAAAGTCCTAGTGTGACTTTCCAACAACTCTGTTTATGTGATGCTCTCTGTTTGTTTAGTAGGAAGTAAATCTTCGTCTCGAGCACCGTATGAGGCTTTCATTGAGCTACACCTGGTGAACTTTAGGGAACCGTTACTTTTCTGTTTCTGTGCTTCAGAGCAGCCGAATGTTACTAATGAGCAGTGTTGGGAGTAACGGCGTTTAAGTATAAAGGCGTTTCTAACGTTACCTTTTCAGTAACGGAGTAATCTAATTAATCACTGTTGCCATCGTTACAACGCCGTTACCGTTACTGAGATTGAAAGTCTCGCGTTATTTGGTTGAATGAAGCGTGAGGCGCGAGACAGCTGCCTGGAGAGCGCTGCGGTGGGGACGATGACGCCGTGCAAATGCGATGATGATTGGCTGGTGGGCGGGGCCTTGCTCACGTGGTCTCGCTGCGCACACTCTGACTACCGACAAGACAGCGGCAGCGACAATGGCGACGAGCCGGGAAAATTCGAAATTGGCGTTTTCAAACAGGAAGTACCGGCACTACTTCTCCCTCATTGAAGTGAAAAGCAAGAATGTTTACGTTACATGCGCTCAATGACACAGCTACAGTGCCTTGCAAAAGTGTTCAAGTCCAAGTTTTCAGACGTGGACTTGGTTACCCTGGTCCTTAAACCAGTCATCTGGTGCAGTGTGGGTCCTTGTACTCGGAGTCGGGCTAACGTCCATGCTACACTGCATGAACGTCCCCGTAAACGCCCGGAGATCTCCCTCCTTTTCGGTAGTTTCCGACAATTTGCAACCCGCGTTTGTCTGTGCCACAAATGGTCGGAAACGAACTATGACGTATGTGGAGAGCTTTCAGAACGACCTAATTGGCATATGAATGCAGCGAAACCGCGCTGCTAAATGTTTTGCGTTGCGGTGATACTTGAGGCTCGATGTGTTGCGGTGATATGCGGGTTCCTTGTTGCACAGCGGGCGCACAACCACGCTCTCATCGACGCTTCCATCTGTTAGTTTTTAATAACACAATGTCCCATTCACGGGGCCAACCAAAGCGGCCTCCTCAGCTTCCTCGTTCATGTTCACTGTGGTTTGTTGTTGTCTGAAGTCATGAACACTAGTTGGTGCGCCAGTATAATCGGTCTGCCGAAACTCATCCAGTGAGAAACGTTCCGCGGTGCAAAAAAAAGTTAATTAATTTTTTGTGTAATTAATTAACCGATTACACGTTATGCATGTTTTGTTGACTCAATCAGGCTTGCATAAAGTTGGAAATGATTTGCTGTTGCAAAGAATCATTTATGAATGCACTTTAAAAAAAGTTGTACAAACAAAATGTCTTCAAATACAATATTAAAGAAAGACATTTACATTTTATCATTTGTTATTGAACTTATGGCATTTACTGCAGAGGCATGAGTGGGTTAGGGCAGGGCGGACAGGGTTTTGGGGAAGGGGGGCTCCGCGATCCTTACCTACTCTAAGGGGAGGCTCACATTCACCCCATTTGAAAACCCCTGTTCTAAAATACTGTGTATATAGTGTTTTATTCTTCAATCAGTTAATATAAACATCTTTGACGTTAAATGTTATAGAACGTAATAGCGTTTAGAACATAAACAAAATAAATGTCAATTACTTTGCTGATTAACTAATTACTTTTACAATGTGGTAACTGAGTTACTCAATTACTTTTTGGGAGAAGTAATTTGTAATTGTAACTAATTACTTTTTTAAAGTAAGATGACCAACACGGCTAATGAGACCAATCACCGTGGTGTGGTCTGCAAACTTGATAATGGAGTTGGATCCACACAAAGGCCTGCAGTCATGGGTGAAGATGGAGCAGAGGAATCGGCACACCGCTGTTGAGTGTGGCAGTGGTAGAGCAGATATTGCCTGACCTTACATACTGTGGTCTCTTGGTCAGGAAGTCCAAAATCCAGTTACAGAGGGAGGTGTTGGTTCCCAGGTCTCCAAGTTTAGTGATTAGCTTGGAGGGGATGACGGTATTAAATGCGGAGCTGAAGTCCGTAAATGGCAGTTGTGCATAACTATTTTTATTTTCCAGATATGTGAGCACAGAATGCAATACTGAGCAGACTGCATCGTCTATGCTCCTATTGCTACCGGCCAGTCTGTGTATTGAAACATTTCCTGGTGTGTTGAGTCTGCCTTGATGGTCCCACATCTGGTCTATCCCGGTTGATGAGAGGTGAATATTTAGGTTTGAGGAACACAGAAAGATGGTATGACTGTACAAATTGGGGGAGGGCGGTCGCTGTGTAAGCAGCAGCTATGTTTGTGTAAACATGTGTCCTCTGGTATGGCAGAAGACATGCTGGTGGAATTTAGGGATCACTGTCTTTAGGTTTGAGTGATTTAAATCAACACACATCATAGTCATCTCCAACGGGAAGGAAGATGAGCATGAAAACAATTGTTCTCAATCTCCATGGAGAAAAAACCCACAGCTGAGGTGATGCAGTAGGAGGGGTGGACACAAAGTAAGGAGACAAATCAGTTGTAAGACCAGAAGCTTTGGCCAGTCAGCTGAAGCTGTTCTGCAGCTTCTCCTCTTTGGTGATGGAAACCTTGGTGGGAACTGAACTTTGCTTTCCACAACTCATCAACACCTCCTGCAGAAAGCCAATTATTCCTCACTTAGAAGCAATGTTGATTTACATTTTAATGTTCCCCATTTCTCTGCTCACTGTAGCTCTCAACCTGCTGGTCATCATCTCCATCTCCCACTTCAGGTAGTGAAATATTTCATTTATTTGTGTAACTGGTAGATTGAAACAAGTGTTTCTTATTCACAAACTTTTGAATTTTGCCAATTCACTTTTTCTTGTATTGTGTATTTATATTTGTTGGATTAATGCTATGAGTATTGATACAAATATTTGTTTCCCTCCAGGCAGCTCCAGACTCCCACCAACCTCCTCCTCCTCTCTCTGGCCATCGTAGATTTCCTCGTGGGCCTCTTGATGATCTTTCAAATAATGATGATAGACGGCTGCTGGTTGCTCGGTGATCTCATGTGTTCTCTTTGGATGATTCTTTCATCTATTACTACCTCGGCCTCAGTAGGAACCATGGTGCTCATATCAGTGGATCGATATGTGGCTATTTGTTATCCTCTGCATTACTTCACCAAAGTCAAACCAAAAAGAGTTCAAGTCTGTGTTTGTCTGTGTTGGATGTTTGCTGCTTTATTTAACAGTCTGCTGCTGAAGGATTCTCTGCAACAACCAGGCAGGTATAACTCCTGCATAGGAGAGTGTGTCTTTGTAATGAACTACATTGCTAATCTTTTTGATCTAATTTTTACATTCATTTTTCCCATCACTCTTATTGTCATTCTGTATGTTAGAATATTTGTGGTGGCTGTGTATCACGGCTCGTGCCATGCGGTTTCACATTGCAGTTGTGACAACAAAAGAAACTTCTAAAAAATCTGAAATGAAAGCAGCCAGGAATCTTAGTGCTTGTTGTAGTTGTGTTTCTGATTTGCATTTGCCCATATTATTGTTTCACTCTTACATCCCAAAATAACTACACATCTACATCTGTATCCATTGTGATATGGTTGTTTTATTTTAACTCCGGTCTCAACCCTCTGATCTATGCCGTTCTCTATCCCTGGTTCAGAAAATCAATTAAGGTCATTGTTACACTTCAGATACTGAAGCCTGGTTCCTGTCGGACCAACATGCTTTAGAGACACGCTGCATGGGTCTACTCCTGAGAATTGAAATTCATTTCGGATGCAAAGTAATCAAGATTCACCTTTTCACCTCAATTTTTGGGCCAAAGTAATTTCTTTTCTCCAGTCCTTGGTCAGACCAACAATAACCTGGTCCAGCTGTGTAGTACCACACTGTCCCCTCTGGTAATTCCCCTTGTCAAAGTAGAAAGTGCAAGCACATGTACAGCCTTAAAAAAAGGCAAACATCTTCAAAATGTTTAAAAAAATATCAAAATGAAATAGATTGCCCTTTTGAATTGAGTGACTAAATGTGAATACATTAATACATAATAAATATATTGAATCCATAAAACATATCAGTATATTTTTTTATACTAAAACATTGAAATTAAGGTAATGAGGATTAACTGATTTTTTCATAGCAGTATGTTATGTAAGTAGGGGATGGTATAAGTAAGTTGTTATATTGGCCCGAAAAGGGCCTCCATTTTGCCTTGGGAGTATTTTCAATAAATATTAATGACTATGGTGTTTTGTAATTATTAATTACTGATTAGTGCTGATTGTTATTGGCCTATATTATAATAGCTGTAAAATATGCAACATGGCATTGATACTTTCTAGTTGAAATTGATATGTTGTAAACAAAACATCTGTACTTCAATCAGAAAGCAGAGCTAATAATGTTTTTATCTTTCACAACTACATCTGTAATAAATATCGAAGTGGTGCAGCCCTGATATGGAGATTCAATGTATTTACACCGAGATGAGATGAAGCTCCATTCAGTAAATACTGGATGAAATTACTTTAAAATATTTTCATGACTGTGTTGAGAAACTTCTATAGAATAAAAATAAATATTCTATTCACTAAAAATGTCGATGGTGTATTACTATGCCAATAACAACTGTAGAAAACAAAGCAATAGCAAATAGTTGATTCTTATACTAAATAAAGTTGATGAATTGGTTGATTTACTGTACGCTTATAAATTATATTCAATATGTGAATAAGTCATATCTTAAGTTTTTACATTATGATGTTTGTATTTACAAATAAAAGCTTAGCCATTTAGTATTGATGTCCTTTTCTGGTCAACAACAGGATGCGGAGGAGTCTTTTCTGGCTCGGCCAAGGGTAAAGTCAGCAGGATTGGACCATCCGCAGAACTGTTTATGGCCACCGAACTTTTCAGTTATGGTGCGTTCACAAAACCCTCGTGCAAATCATTTGCGCTGCGAGTATTAGAGCGTCCTGCTTATATTTTTTAATGTCTCTTTCATAACCATATACATACACCTACATTACAGTTAGCGACTGCCGGATAGAAAAGCTGGAGATGAAGTGTCCGTTGCGAGTCTAAGCTATTTTTTGAAAGTCGCCTCCACTTGCACTGGAACAGTAAGTGTTCACTGCTGCCAAGACGAGAGCGAACCGATACTCTGTGCAATGGAGACAACTCGTAGAAAAAACAACTTTAAAAAAGGTTTTATTCGAATTTGGTAAAACTAAATTGACCTTAGTATTAAAACTAGGGCTGTCAAATGATTAAAAATTTTAATCAATTTAATCTGAGTTTTCAGTAGAATAATCATGATTAATCCACATATGCGACGTTTCCCGGAAGAAATAACATACCGGGAGGTGTCCGGGTGATAGGGGTAAAAAACGGGAGCGTTGGCAGGTAAAACCCCCAAAAAGTGCGCTGAGCGGGCTGCCTCTCTCTCTCCATGGGCGTAAATCCCATCTAACAGTAAGGGGGGACAACAAACATAACAATTGTTTTAATTATATTTCAAGGGGGGGGACAACCCTTACATGGCGGGGGTCCTGACCCCCCTGGGATATACGCCCTCGTCTCTCTCTCTCTCTCTCTCTCTCTCTCACACACACACACACACACACACACGTCCACAGCGCAGCAAGCGGAAAAGGGAGAGAGGGTTACGATCAGGAGACTTGTTTAAATGATGAGAAATATGCTGTATACATGTCACTAGATTTGTTTCTAGTCGCTTTTGACACAAAAGTCGCCAGGAGGAGGATTTGTTTGTCATAGTAGTCCAACCACAACCGCATTTCGGACAAATTCCTGACCTGAATAATTTGTCACATTGCGTAAACTGCGTTAAAAAAAATGACGTAATTAACGACAAACATCTAATTAACGCTGTTAGTGCACTATTTTTGACAGCCCTAATTTAAACAGGATATATTATGATTATTATGATGCGATAAAGAGAGGGATTGTAAAACTTTTCTCTGGCATCTCATTATTCGTGTTTACTTCAAACGAACATATGTTACATTCAGGGCTTTAAATTGGCACCATTAGCAGTAAATGATGTTTACTCAACATTAATAAAATTATTAAAAAGGCCCCTTGAAAGAACGCAGGAAGGTTTATCTTTCTACATTATCTACTAAAGATGTTGAACTGCTGAGTCACAAAGTGGCAGTTAAAACCTCCTTTGACTTGTTTATTACATGTTAAAATTCGCAGGACGACGGTTATCTATTAATACATTTAATTTACATTACAGGTCATTTAGCTGCAGCTTTTATCCAAGGCGACTTGCGTTTCATGTTTAACCCATGGTTTTTTACATTTTACCCAGGGAGCAATTAGGGGTTAGTTCAAGTACATTTCCTTGTCTACTCTCTCTCACCATGCAGTGTCTCTACAGCAGGTTTCTCTCACATGAGCCAGGCTGCAGTATCTTAAGCGTTACAATGAGCTTTATAGATTTTCTAAACCAGGGGTAAAAAAAGGCATAAATCAGAGGGTTAAGACACAAGTTTAAATAAAACAGATAAAAAACAACAGCAGCAGATGAGGCATTTAACAAGTTGTCGGGCCCTGAGAGCGACATACTAAAATATGGGCTGACGCAAAATAGAAAGACAACAATAACGACACCAAGAGTCCTGGCGGCTTTCATTTCAGATTTTTTAGCAGTTATGGTCATTGAAAACTTGAGAGGAAAAGCTGCAACATGAGACCTCATTGCACGAGCCTGAGTCACAGCCACCACAAAGACTCTCATGTACAGAACTATGATGACAGTGACGGGACCAATAAAAGTCATAAAGAGATCTACAAGTCCAGAAATGTAGTTAATCACAATGACACACTCTCCAAAGCAGGAGTTATACCTGCCTGATTCTTTAAGGTTTTCTTTAAGCAGCAGACTGTGAAGGAAAGCTGAACATGTCCAACACAGACAAACGCAGATCTTGACTCTTTTTTGTGTGACTTTGTTGGCATAATGCAGAGGCTCACAAATAGCCACATATCGGTCAACTGAAATAAGCACCATGGTTCCTACTGAGGAAGAAGTAATAATATAGTCCAGAACAATATATAGGATACACATGAGGTCACCTAGAAACCAGCAGCCATCAATAAGCACAATTTGAAAGAACATAAGGAGGCCCACGAAGAAGTCTGAGACAGCCAGAGAGAGCAGGAGGAGGTTTGTGGGAGAGTGGAGCTGCCTTAGGAGATAATTAAAGAAAAGCGTATTATTATTTTTAGTAGCAATTTTCATATCAAGAGACAAAAGCAATTGTTAAGCAAAACAATCAAATCTGAGAACCATTTCTTACTATTATACTATTTCTTGTTATTTCTTTCTATCTACTGGCTTAATAAATTCATAATATACCTGAAGTGGGAGATGGAGATAATGACCAGCAGGTTGAGAGTCACAGTGAGCAGAGAGATGGAGGATAATAAAATGTAAGTGAGCATAGATACAAAGTGAGGATGCATGGCCTTCTCGCAGGAGGAGTTAAGATGAGGAAAGCAAAGTTCATCTTCTTCGAGGCTTTTCATTCTGAGAGAGAGGAGACACGATGCTGCTGTGCTCGTCATGCAGCTGATGAAGCTCTTTTCTTCCTCTTCATCCCTCCTTCTCCTTCTCTGGTGACGACTTTCTCACAGTGGGAGTGACTGAACTTCCCCTTTAATGTTTAATCTATCTTCATTGGGCTTCTCCATGTATTTGACTTACTCCCATTTTTTTCCACCATGCTCTGCAATGGAAGGGCAAGGCACATCTCAACACAGCCAAAGTGGCCTTATCACGTGAGTTACGACCATAAACAGTAGAAGAGAGAAGTTTCCTGAAGAAACCCAACTTCAATCTGTCTGAGGTTAATGACTACAGGGGTGTCTTTCTTCTGCTGTTCTATCCCAGTGTTGTTTCTTCCCTTCTGGAAATAAGTGTCTCAGGCTCTGCTCTCTCCCTTCCTCATCCTATCTCAATGACAGGGGGTACCTTTAAGAGGATGCGAGTCTGGCCCTTGTCCTCTCACCTCCTAGGTCCTCTTCTCTCTGGACACCAACTGTGTCGGCTCGGTTATGTACTCACATGGCTTTTCCTAGCATAGTGATGCTGATGACAGCAGGAATCGCTGCCTGTTTGACTGACTTCTATCAGTGGATGGCTGCAGACCACCTAAAGATTAACTTCGCTGTGACACTCGACAGTCAACTGTCTCTCACTGCCAACGTTAGAGCAACAACACGTTCCTGCAGACACATGCTGCACAACATCAGGAGGTTACGTTCCCTCCTGACTCAGGCTCTGGTCATCTCACGGCTTGACTAGTAACTCCCTCCTAGCAGGTTTACCTGCCAGCGCCATCAGTCCTCTGCAACTCATCCAGAAAGCAGCAGCTGGACTGGTCAGTCCCTCTGCGCCGCTCCTCTGCTACTTCACTGGTTACCATTCCCACATCCATTTCAAAACATTAGTATTAGCACATTCGGGCCCCGTTCCTCGCTTATGGTTGAACAACCATAGTTCAATGTTTACAGATGAAGATCTGTACACGTTATTTTGGGTCACAAGAGTGAAACAGTAATATGGGCAAAAACATATCAGAAACACAATTACAACAACACCAAGATTCCTGGCTGCTTTCATTTCAGACTTTTTAGCGGTTGCTTTCATTGTCACAACAGCAATGTAAGACCGCATGGCACGAGCCTGATACACAGCGCCCTGAATATTCTAATATACAGAATGACAATACCAGTAATGGGAAATATGAATGTAATAATGAGATCAAAAAGATTAGCAATATAGTCAATGTCAATAATTAGAGTTGTTTCGATTCCGATACAAGTATCGGAAAAGCCTCTGATACTGCCGAAATGCTGGCATCGGGTATCGGCGAGTACTGGAGTCAAGGCTCCGATCCGATACCACGTACCGTGTCAGTTCTTCTTCGCCGCTTTAAAAAAAGTTGCGCTGTGCTGCCATCAGCAGCTGCTGTTTTAGAGGGGCGGAGAATTGTTCAACGTTTGATCAGGAGCTGCCGTCAGCTAACGTCAGGCGCTAACGTTAGCTCAGGAGCGGACGTTAGCGAGATCCAGCGTTCTACTAGCGTGAACCGGGTTTGTGGAACGTCACGCACGGCAAACGAACCTAGCTAACGCTATCCGGGCACTCGTCTCGGGCAACTTTCGTTGTACCGGACAACACATTAAATTTAAACTGCTATTATTACGGGTCCGCTTATCCGGGTCGGTAACCGCTACTGTAAACGGCTGTTGGTCTCGGTGCTGCTTCGGGCTGTCTTCTCTGTCATTTGCACATTAGCTCAGAAGCTAACGTTAGCGCATCATGTCGGCGGTTTGGCAGTACTTTACAGTGGCTTTTCCCACTAGTAAGACGCTGACATGCAACACGTGCAAAGAAGCTATTTCGAGGGGTGGCACGAGTGCAAATTTCAACAACAGCAACTTAATCAAACATCTGAAGACGCCGTCACGCTTAAGAGCACGACAAATTTACCAAAGTTAAGGGGACACTGGTATCGGTACTCGATATCTGAATCGGAATCGGGAGGGAAAAAATGGTATTGGAACATCTCTATCAATAATAGACTCTCCTATGCAAGAGTTATACCTGCCTGGATGTTGCAGGTTATTCTTCATCAGCACAAATTTATATAAAGCAGCAAACATCCAACACAGACAAACACAGACTTGAACTCTCTTTGGTTTGACTTTAGTGAAGTAATGCAGAGGATGACAAATAGCCACATATCGATCCACTGATATGAGCACCATGGTTCCCACTGAGGACAAGATAACAATGGATGATAGAATCAACCAAAGAGAACACACAAGATCACCGAGCAACCAACAGCTGTGTATTATCATTATTTCAAAGATCACAATGACGCCCACAAAGAAATTTGAGACTGACAGAGAGAGGAGGAGGAGGTTGCTGGGGGTCTGGAGCTGCCTGCAGGGAAAGACATATTGATATTCGTATCAATATTTATGTCATTTCGGTCATTGTTAAATGAAAATACACAATACAAAAAGAAAATATATCGCCATGACACAAGTCAAATTTTGGCTACCACCGGCCGTTTATTTGATGTTACCACTCATGAAGGGAGGTACGGTATTTTGGGTACCACTTGGGGGGCGGGCAGGTGCGTCCTCAGCTAGACAAGACGGCAGCTATTGCGGCCTGCCCGCGTCCCAAGACGGAAAAAGAGGTGAGGCGGTTTTTGGGGCTGGCAGGGTACTACAGACTGTTCATCGCCGACTTCGCGGACCTCACCAGCCCCTTCACCGACCTGACCCGGAAAGGTGCGTCAGATCCGGTCGAGTGGTCGGAGCAGTGCCAGCGGGCGTTTGAGAAGGTGAAGCTGACTCTGTGTGGGGAACCGCTCCTCCACACGCCGGGGGGCGGTGGACTCCCTGCGCTACTACCTCCTGGGACGCTCATTCACCCTCTCTTCGGACCACGCCCCCCTCCAATGGCTCCACCACATGAAGGATGCCAACGCCCCGATCACGCGGTGGTATCTGGCTATGCAGACTTTTAACTTCAAGGTGGTCCATAATAGGTTGGGGAAGCAAATGGTCGTGGCAGACTTCCTCTCCCGCCCTCTTGAGCGAGGGGGCAGGAGGAATGGGGGGGTAGGCTAAGCCTAAGTCGGGCGGTGGGAGTATGTGGTGGCGGCGTGGTTTTGGCTCGGCTGCAGGAGGGAGTGAGGGGGAGTGGCTCAGGGAATGGTGCTGGTTGGAGGAAATCAGCCTCAGCTGCGAGGGGAACTAACGAGCATCTCTTTCCAATACTTAACGAAGTGAGACAGCGGCGAGCAGAAAGTCAAGCTCCTGCGTGAAAGAACCTGAAATGGCAGAATAAAACACATTGCACCCTGAACTCTGGTGGTCTGCGTCCTTCCTGAACCCCTTAGAATCCACTCCCGTTACACCACATAAGGTAAACTCGCGGCCTGCGGGGTATATCCGGCCAGTGTCCGGCCATCCCAGGGCGTGTCCGAGATGGCCAGTGGCGCCCGCCGCCGTAGTGCGTACGGCCCGCCGGATGATTGCCGCGCCGTCAGTGTCGGCTGTATTGCTTGCCGGTCTACATTTTGCTAAATTCTCTTTATACATATTGGCAGGAGACACAGGTGACTGAGACAGGCACATGTTTTGAACATCAGAACTGTGAATATATTCGAATTATACTTTAGGATCATTCATTGCATCTTTTAACATGATTATTATTAACTGTACCCCAACAAATCATTCTTACTATTTCCCACTGACATGTTATGTGTAAAAGTGTGACAAACATAGACTATTGTTGAGAACTTAAATACCAATTAACAAATAAAGTATTAGACTTGTGGTTTGCATCTTCAAGTCAGGCTCTCAATCTTCATATTGTTAAAGTTTGGCTGTGTAATTAAGTGAACTTTAATATTTAATAAGTGATGTGTGCTGCGCATTCAGATATCAGGGTCAATATTTAGTTCATTTCTGTTTTGAGGTCCCAGTCAGTCGTTATAGACTGAATGGATCTGTCACGGTTGAGTCCTGTTTCCTGTTTTTATTGTGGAGTTTCGTGTTTCTGGTTTCCCTGGGTAACTTCACTTCCTGCGTTGTCCTGTCTTCCCCTATGATTGTGTGATTGTTTCCACCTGTGTCCAATCACCTGCACCTCCCTCGTGTATTTAAGCCCTGTGTGTCCTGTTGCCCCTTGTCGCGTCATTGTCTCCTGTTAGGTGTCTCATGTCAGGTGTCTTCTTCCTTGGAGTCTCTGTGTTCCTGGCCGGAGCCGTGTTTTGCCCCACGTGGCGTTTTTGTGTTGACTTTGAAAATTAAAGTCTTTTGTTTTTTGAACACTGCGAGTGCGTCTCCCTCCTTCACCCCGACACGATCCCTGACAGGATCTTATTGCACCTCCCACTGTACGGACTTACCAAGCTGAATAAAAAGGAAGTACATACGCCGAGCACAGTTTTTATTGGCTGTTACAGATATTCACATATAACAAACTCAATAAATAAAGTCAATGATGTATACTTGCCATTATAAAAATCTATAAAAGGAGCCTTGAAATAACGCCTCGTGGGTTTGGAAAGATTATTCACATTACCTCTAAAAGACACACGGTGCCATTAAAAACCTGATTGAAGGCTCAAAAGTTAAAATATCGTACTTATTCATTAAATGTTGTTTTACACATGTCAACAGATTTCTTAGAGTAACTTGAGTTATAGTTTTCTAAATTAGCTCAATATTTTATTCAAGCAGTTCACGATGTATAAACACAAGTGTTTGTGCAGAATTCACTTGACCAAGACTTTTATATTTGTAATTAAATTCTCAACATGATCAAGTACATTTTCTTGTCTACTCTCTCTCACCATGCAGTGTCTCTACAGCAGGTTTGTCTCACATGAGCCAGGCTGCAGTATCTTAAGCGTTACAATGAGCTTCATAGATTTTCTAAACCAGGGGTAAAAAAAGGCATAAATCAGAGGGTTAAGACACGAGTTGAAGTAAAACAGACACGTTACAACAGCAGCAGATGAGACATTAAACAAGGTGTCCTGGCCTGACAGGGACACACTAAAATATGGGCAGACGCACAATAGAAAGACAACAATAACGACACCAAGAGTCCTGGCGGCTTTCATTTCAGATTTTTTTGCAGTTATGGTCATTAAAAACTTGAGAGGAAAAGCTGCAACATGAGACCTCATTGCACGAGCCTGAGTCACAGCCACCACAAAGACTCTCATGTACAGAACTATGATGACAGTGACGGGACCAATAAAAGTCATAAAGAGATCTACAAGTCCAGAAATGTAGTTAATCACAATGACACACTCTCCAAAGCAGGAGTTATACCTGCCTGGTTCTGCAAGGTTTTCTTTAAGCAGCAGACTGTGAAGGAAAGCTGAACATGTCCAACACAGACAAACGCAGATCTTGACTCTTTTTTTTGTCACTTTGTTGGCATAATGCAGAGGCTCACAAATAGCCACATATCGGTCAACTGAAATTAGCACCATGGTTCCTACTGAGGCAGAAGTAATAATATAGTCCATAACATTATAGAAGATACACATGAGGTCACCTAGAAACCAGCAGCCATCTATTAGCACAATTTGAAAGAACATGATGAGGCCCACGAAGAAGTCTGAGACGGCCAGAGAGAGCAGGAGGAGGTTTGTGGGGGTGTGGAGCTGCCTTAGGAGATAAGAAGCACATCATTATTGGTAGCATCATGTGTCATATTAAAAAAAAATGCTATCACTAAAACACAAAACAATATTTCCCATCATGTCTGATACCTGATTACTAATTCTGTTCCATTAATCTTTTCATCAGTTTTATAAATTGATAAACTATCTGCGTCACAACCGGGTGATGTCAAGGAGGTGCGGACTGGAAGCAGGCGAGATGGAAACGCAGACTTCAAACAAAAAGGGACTTTAATAGTCAAAAAGGCGAACTCAGGATTTCCAAAAACAGGTAGGCACAAACAAGGGTCAGGATTGGGGAATCGAGAAACGAGACTAAGACACTCTCTACATACGATACCAACTACATCAATGACGCAACAAGAGACAACAGACACACAGGGCTTAAATACACAAGGAAGGTGCAGGTGATTGGCAACAAGGGGAGACAGGACTAGGCAGGAAGTGAAGTTACCCAGGGACACCAGAAACATGAAACTTTACAATAAAACATGAACAGGACCAAACCGTGACGCTCTGAATACCTGAAGTGGGAGATGGAGATGATGACCAGCAGGTTGAGAGTCACAGTGAGCAGAGAGATGGAGGGTAATAAAATGTAAGTGAGAATAGATACAAAGTGAGGATGCATGGCCTTCTCGCAGGAGGAGTTTAGATGAGGAAAGCAAAGTTCATCTTCAAGACTTTTCATTCTGAGAGAGAAGAGACACGATGCTGCTGTGCTCGTCATGAACTGTTTTCTTCCTCCTCATCCCTCCTACTCTTTGACTCTAGAGACAACCTTCTCATAGTGGGAGTGACTGAACTTCCACCCTACTCCTTAATCTATCTTTATTAGGCTTCTCCATGTATTTTACGTCATTCTATTTTTTGTACCTTTTTTCTCAAACGTCACAATTTCTGTTATGTTCTCCAATGGTAAAGAACAAGCCACATCACAACACAGCCTTTCTGTTGCATTTGACACAGAAAACCAGCAGATCTTGAATTCCTCCTTTCAAGAACTCTGTGTCTCAGGCTCTTCTCTCTCCCTTCATTCGAAAAAAACAAAATAACTTCAAGTTTTGTTGTTGAACATTGACAAATATTTTAGGGTTGAATATAGTTTTGATTATTTTTTTTAATAAATATTTTTTTTCAGATTCAAAACTTTTTTCGTGTTTGGATCTTTTTTTTTCACATTTAGACTTTTGACCCCGATGTGGCGTAGGGGGCGCCGGGTGTACTGAGAGGGGCGTGTCATCATGAGTGACAGCTCCCTCAACCGCATTGCCTTCAGGAGATGTAGGCACGCGAGACTTAAGAATCAACGCTTTCTGTTCACTGTATTTAAGCTTGGATGTAAAACGATTGACGCCACAGACAAAGTTCTGTTTTGGATCCTACAAATTAGTCCATTCGGACTACCTTGTACCACCCCAAGACTGACGGGCTAGTGCAACGTATGAACGAGACACTGAAGTCCATGATCTGTAAATGTATTAGCGGGGATGAACGTAATTAGGGTGATCCTCTATTGTTTGCAGTACAGGAGGTTCAACCAGGTCTCCACGGGATTTTCCCCCTTTGAACTTTTGTTTGGCAGGACAACGAGAGGGGTGCTGGACATTATTAAAGAAAGCTGGGAGAAAGGTCAGAGCACCTGCAAAAACGAGATCCAGTACGTCCTGCACCTGTGAGCAAAGCTCCACACACTGGGTATGATATCACGTGAGAATTTGCTCCAGGCCCAGGAACAACGACTGTACGACAGAACGACAGAGGGGCCAGGCTGCCACAATTCACACTGGAAGAGAAGGTACTCGTATTACTTCCTTCTTCTAACTCTGAAGACAGGCCGGGCTCACCGCCAACCCGGGGATGTGTGCAGTTGGACAAAGGGAGGCACGGTATGTTGGGTACCACTTAGGGGGTGGGCAGGTGCGCCCTCAGGTGGACAAGACTGCGACTATTGCGGCCTGCCCGCGTCTCAAGACGAGAAAAGAGACGAGTTGGTTTTTGGGGCTGGAGGGGTATTACAGACGGTTCTTTGCCGGCTTTGTGGACCTCACCAGCCCCTTGACTTACCTAACCCGGAAAGGTGCGTCAGATCCGGTCCAGTGGTCGGAGCAGTGCCAGTGGGCGTTTGAGAAGGTAGACACTCTCAGTGGAGAACCGCTCCTCCACACACCTTACCTTTCTCTTCCTTTTACTCTGCAGACCGACGCATCGCACAGGGGGCTGGGGGCCGTTTTGTCCCACGGGGTCAGAGCAGTCGACCGACCCGTGTTAGCCGGAAGCTGTCCGAGAGGGAGGCCAGGCACAGCACAGTGGAGAAGCCACTTGCCTAGTCATTCGGTGGGCAGTGGAATCCCTGCGCTATTACCTCCTGAAAAGGTACCTCAGGTGAAGATCCGCAACGCAAGCTATATCCAGTTAGCATTACCCGGCCGTCTCCATGTGATGCTAGCTCAGCGGTGTGAGGTGACACAATTACAGAGTCGGTGGTAGTGCAGTGTGAGGTAATGTACACTGAGAGGGGGCATGAGCAAGACTCCTAACGGCTGGGTAGCGATTTCAGCGCGAACTACGGGAGTGATAGTGCCATATAAAGGGGAACATTATTAATTTATTTATCTATTATTATTATCTATTATTGACAAAACTATGCTGCTCAACTGTTCGTCATACCTCATCCTGTAATACTTGAACTTGTATTGCCTTATCGCGTCCCACTGCTATTTGCACCCTTGTTATATTATCCTGTGTGTTGTGTATGTATGTAACTTTATGTGGTCCTGCTCCTTTGCACCTTTTCAAGGCTTTCAAATATTAGAATAATTTAGGAACAGGAAGCGTCAGGAACTTTACTCTATCATACAGAAACAATTGTTCTCAAAGACTTTTAGTCTTTATTATTTGGGTAGCACACATATTCTGAATGCCTTTGGCAGAATTCAAATGAGTCATTTTAATCTAGATTAATTTCAAGATTACAGTGAGATTAATCTAGATTAATTAAATTAATCTACGCCCACCACTAATAAATAGAAATATTATTTGGGTTGTACAGTGAGAATTGTAGTCTGATTTGAATAAAATATACACCAAGCATACGTATAGTGTCATATAACCTTGAATAAATATATGTGAAGGAAATGTTTCCTTTTTCTTTGAATTGAGAAGGCAAATGTATGTTTTAATAAATTATCTTCATACAGAAGAGACAAGTGACAGAGACAGGGATAAGCAGTAAACATTTGTAATGGGAAAATCAATATAACCCGTCATTTGTCTTATTATTCAAAAGTTTTTAGATTGCAAGTGCTGGGATTGTGTGGCTTTGGGAAAGTATTGAGCTGAAGTTTCTGGTATCTGGTCTCACGGCTGTATTTTAACAATAAGTTGGTTAACGTGTGTTGGATATAAACAAGTTTCTGTTAATGCCACTTGTAACTGAACTGAGGTATAAGAACTCCTCTGCTTTGTCTACTGAGCGAGCAGCTGACTGCAGAGTCACACAGTGCCATTAAAGACCCGATTGAAGGCAAAAAAAGAAAACAGCATTTTTTATATTGGTCAAAACATCCTTCTACTTATTTATTATATCTTGGTCTCACCCATGTCAGGAAACAGATTTCCTAGAGTAACTTGAGTAATAAAAGTTACTACAACAATAGTCACTTATTTTGAAAATAATCCCACATATTTCAGATGCTCGACTCGTTTTGAAGCATCTTCTTGGGCTTCAGCTCATCATTCCAAAAGTCCATAGTGTGTTTGGTCACTACTCCTTTCATTTTGTGGCTGCAAATGATTGGAACTTATTACAAAACACGCTAAAACTAACAGCCCTCACCTCTCTCAACATATTCAAACACAAACTGCAATGAGCCATTGACTGTTGTACTTGCTGACCAGCCCTCACGTGTACTTCCAGTAATCTGCCTTTTTTTCTTTTCGTACACACTGTTTAAATTGACTATGTTGTTTTTAGCCATGTGTTTGTCAGACTGTATTGTGTCTGTGTTGTTGTCTGTGTTGTCACTTGTGTGGACTGTGCCTGCCTCTTGGCCAGGTCATTCTTGTAAATGAAAATTGCTTCTAAAGTAGTTTTTACCTTTCCACATTGAATCAGTTCATGACGAAGCATAGAATTGTTAGCGTAACAAGGAGAAATACCAGAGGGGATAGTGGTGTACGGCTGTGCCAGGTTGTTGTAGGTCTGCCCAGCGACCACGAATGAAAATTATTTTCTTTTCCTAAGACTTAGACCCATGCAGCGTGTCTCTAAAGCATTTTTGTCCGACAGGAACCAGGCTTCAGTATCTGAAGTGTAACAATGACCTTAATTGATTTTCTGAACCAGGGGTAGAGAACGGCATAGATCAGAGGGTTGAGACAGGAGTTAAAATAAAACAACCATATCGCAATGGTTACAGATGAAGCTGTGTACACGTTATTATTGGATGCAAGAGCGAAACAATAATATGGGCAAAAACATATCAGAAACACAACTACAACAACACCAAGATTCCTGGCTGCTTTCATTTCAGACTTTTTAACGGTTGCTTTCATTGTCACAACAGCAATGTGAGACCGCATGGCACGAGCCTGATACACAGCCACCACAAATATTCTAATATGTAGAATGACGATAACAGTAATGGGAAAAATGAATGTAACAATGAGATCAAAAAGATTAGCGATGTAGGTAATGTCAAAGACACACTCTCCTATGCAGGAGTTATACCTGCCTGGATGTTCCAGGTTATTCTTCATCAGCACAAAGTTATATAAAGCAGCAAACATCCAACACAGACAAACACAGACTTGAACTCTTTTTGGTTTGACTTTAGTGAAGTAATGCAGAGGATAACAAATAGCCACATATCGATCCACTGATATGAGCACCATGGTTCCTACTGAGGACCCGACAATAATAACTGATAGAATCAACCAAAGAGAACACATGAGATCACTGAGCAACCAGCAGCCGTCTATCATCAATATTTCAAAGATCACAAAGAGGCCGGCGAAGAAATCTGAGACGGACAGAGAGAGGAGGAGGAGGTTGCTGGGGGTCTGGAGCTGCCTGCAGGGAAAGACAATATTGATATTCGTATCAATATTTATGTTATTTTGGTCATTGTTAGATAATAATACACAATTCAAAAAGAAAATGTGTAAAATGTAGAGGTTTTGTGATTAATCACTACTTGTTTCAATCTACCAGTTTCACAAATAAATTCAATACTTAAAGTGGGAGATGGAGATGATGACCAGCATGTTGAGAGCTACAGTGAGCAGAGAGATGAAGGACAAGAAAATGTAAATCAATATTCCTTCTAAGTGAGGACCAGTTGGCTTTCTGCATGAGGTGTTGATGAGTTGTGGAAAGCAAAGTTCAGTTTCCACCAAGGTTTCCATCACCAGAGAGGAGAAACTGCAGAACAGCTTCAGCTGACTGGCCAAAGCTTCTCCTCCTACAACTGATTTGTCTCTTTACTTTGGGTCCACCCCTCCTACTTCATCACCTCTGCTGTTGTTTCTTTCTCCATGGAGATGGAAGAACAATAGTTTCTGTGCTCGTCTTGGAGATGACTTGGATGTGTGTATCCTTATTGTTGAAATGCACTTATTGTAAGACGCTTTGGATAAAAGCAACAGCTAAATGACAGGTAATGTTTTGATGTTGACCTTTGACCCAATACTTTCTGATCATGTGCAATGTTTGTAATGGAATTACAAACATTGCACATTGTAACTTTTCTACATTCAATGCGCCTACTCATACAAACATAATATGCTAAAATGTTTAGCATATTATTAGCAGTTGTACTCTGCCTCTTGCGTTGTGTAATTATCACCAAGGCACAAGTCAAATTTTGGCTACCACCGGCCGTTTATTTCAGGTTTCATGATGGCAACCTGGAAAACACCGCCGCCGGTGTCGCAAGGTGAATAACATGTCACGATTCGAACTCCTGGACCGGCTGGGCACTGCACGTTTCTCGACCCAGGATTTGATTGAGGGCTTTTGGCAGATTCAATGTCCAAAGAGAAAACAGCTTCCTCCACTGCGTATGGTTTGTACCAACTCACCACGCTTCCCTTTGGCTTGTTCGGTGCCCCGGCAAAGTTACAGCGGTTCATGGTGATGCGACCGCATGCCGCATATGGGGCCGCCTACCTGGACGATGTGATCATCCACAGCACCACCTGGGCGGAGCATGTGTGGCGGGTGGGCGCGGTACTGGAGTCGCTGAGGCGGGCCGGGCTCACTGCCAACCCAGGGAAGTGTGCAGTTGGACGGAGGGAGGTACGGTATTTGGTGTTTGGAGTACCACTTGGGGGGCGGGCAGGTGCGCCCGCAGGTGGCCCTAAGTCGAAAAAAATAGTGAAGCGTTTTTTGGGGCTGGCGGGGTATTACAGACAGTTCATCGCGGAATTCGCGGACCTCACCAGCCCCTTGACCGACCTGACCCGGAAAGGTGCGTCAGATCCGGTCGAGTGGTCGGAGCAGTGCCAGCGGGCGTTTGAGAAGGTGAAGCTGACTCTGTGTGGGGAACCGCTCCTCCACACGCCGGGGGGCGGTGGACTCCCTGCGCTACTACCTCCTGGGACGCTCATTCACCCTCTGTTCGGACCACGCCCCCCTGCAATGGCTCCACCACATGAAGGATACCAACGCCCGGATCACGCGGTGGTATCTGGCTATGCAGACTTTTAACTTCAAGGTGGTCCATAATAGGTTGGGGAAGCAAATGGTTCGTGGCAGACTTCCTCTCCCGCCCTCTTGAGCGAGGGGGCAGGAGGGAATGGGGGGGTAGGCTAAGCCTAAGTCGGGCGGTGGGAGTATGTGGTGGCGGCGTGGTTTTGGCTCGGCTGCAGGAGGGAGTGAGGGGGAGTGGCTCAGGGAATGGTGCTGGTTGGAGGAAATCAGCCTCAGCTGCGAGGGGAACTAACGAGCATCTCTTTCCAATACTTAACGAAGTGAGACAGCGGCGAAGCAGAAAGTCAAGCTCCTGCGTGAAAGAACCTGAAATGGCAGAATAAAACACATTGCACCCTGAACTCTGGTGGTCTGCGTCCTTCCTGAACCCCTTAGAATCCACTCCCGTTACACCACATAAGGTAAACTCGCGGCCTGCGGGGTATATCCGGCCAGTGTCCGGCCATCCCAGGGCGTGTCCGAGATGGCCAGTGGCGCCCGCCGCCGTAGTGCGTACGGCCCGCCGGATGATTGCCGCGCCGTCAGCGTCGGCTGTATTGCTTGCCGGTCTACATTTTGCTAAATTCTCTTTATACATATTGGCAGGAGACACAGGTGACTGAGACAGGCACATGTTTTGAACATCAGAACTGTGAATATATTCGAATTATACTTTAGATCATTCATTGCATCTTTTAACATGATTATTATTAACTGTACCCCAACAAATCATTCTTACTATTTCCCACTGACATGTTATGTGTAAAAGTGTGACAAACATAGACTATTGTTGAGAACTTAAATACCAATTAACAAATAAAGTATTAGACTTGTGGTTTGCATCTTCAAGTCAGGCTCTCAATCTTCATATTGTTAAAGTTTGGCTGTGTAATTAAGTGAACTTTAATATTTAATAAGTGATGTGTGCTGCGCATTCAGATATCAGGGTCAATATTTAGTTCATTTCTGTTTTGAGGTCCCAGTCAGTCGTTAATAGTTTCTGCCCTTTGTAATGTGTTATTTTCAGAGTCACGGTAGATTTTGTAGACTGAATGGATCTTATTGCACCTCCCACTGTACGGACTTACCAAGCTGAATAAAAGGAAGTACATTCGCTGAAAACAGTTTTTTTTGGCTGTTACAGATATTCACGTATAATAAACTCAATAAATAAAGTCAATAATGTATTCTCACCATTATTAAAATCTATAAAAGGAGCCTTGAAACAACGTCTTGTGGGTTTGGAAAGATTATTCACATTACCTCTAAAAGTCACACGGTGCCATTAAAAACCTGATTGAAGGCTCAAAAGTTAAAACATCGTACTTATTCATTAAATGTTGTTTTACACATGTCAACAGATTTCTTAGAGTAACTTGAGTTGTAGTTTTCTAAATTAGCTCAATATTTCATTTAAGCAGTTCACGATGTAAAAACACAAGTGTTTGTGCAGAATTCACTTGACCAAGACTTTTATATTTGTAATTAAATTCTCAACATGATCAAGTACATTTTCTTGTCTACTCTCTCTCACCATGCAGTGTCTCTACAGCAGGTTTCTCTCACATGAGCCAGGCTGCAGTATCTTAAGCGTTACAATGAGCTTCATAGATTTTCTAAACCAGGGGTAAAAAAAGGCATAAATCAGAGGGTTAAGACACGAGTTTAAATAAAACAGATACGATACAACAGCAGCAGATGAGACGTTATACACGTTTTCGTGTCCTGTGAGGGACACACAATAATATGGGCAAATGCACAATAGAAAGACAACAATAACGACACCAAGAGTCCTGGCGGCTTTCATTTCAGATTTTTTAGCAGTTATGGTCATTGAAAACTTGAGAGGAAAAGCTGCAACATGAGACCTCATTGCACGAGCCTGAGTCACAGCCACCACAAAGACTCTCATGTACAGAACTATGATGACAGTGACGGGACCAATAAAAGTCATAAAGAGATCTACAAGTCCAGAAATGTTGTTAAACGCAATGACACACTCTCCAAAGCAGGAGTTATACCTGCCTGGTTCTTTAAGGTTTTCTTTAAGCAGCAGACTGTGAAGGAAAGCTGAACATGTCCAACACAGACAAACGCAGATCTTGACTCTTTTTTGTGTGACTTTGTTGGCATAATGCAGAGGCTCACAAATAGCCACATATCGGTCAACTGAAATAAGCACCATGGTTCCTACTGAGGAAGAAGTAATAATATAGTCCAGAACAATATATAGGATACACATGAGGTCACCTAGAAACCAGCAGCCATCAATAAGCACAATTTGAAAGAATGTGATGAGGCCCACAAAGAAGTCTGAGACGGCCAGAGAGAGCAGGAGGAGGTTTGTAGGGGTGTGGAGCTGCCTTAGGAGATAATTAAAGAAAAGCGTATTATTGTTTTCAGTAGCAATTTTCATATCAAGAGACAAAAGCAATTGTTAAGCCAAACAACATTTTGTCAATCAAATCTGAGAATCATTTCTTACATTATTTCTTTCTATCTACTGGCTTAATAAATTAATATTATACCTGAAGTGGGAGATAGAGATAATGACCAGCAGGTTGAGAGTCACAGTGAGCAGAGAGATGGAGGATAATAAAATGTAAGTGAGCATAGATACAAAGTGAGGATGCATGGCCTTCTCGCAGGAGGAGTTAAGATGAGGAAAGCAAAGTTCATCTTCTTCGAGGCTTTTCATTCTGAGAGAGAGGAGACACGATGCTGCTGTGCTCGTCATGCAGCTGATGAAGTTCTTCCTCTACATCCCTCCTTCTCCTTCTCTGGTGACGACTTTCTCACAGTGGGAGGGACTGAACTTCCCCTTTAATGTTTAATCCATCTTCATTGGGCTTCTCCATGTATTTGACTTACTCCCATTTTTTTCCACCGTGCTCTGCAATGGAAGGGCAAGGCAGATCTCAACACAGCCAAAGTGGCCTTATCACGTGAGTTACGACAATAAACAGTAAAAGAGAGAAGTTTCCTGAAGAAACCCAACTTCAATCTGTCTGAGGTTAATGACTACAGGGGTGTCTTTCTTCTGCTGTTCTATCCCAGTGTTGTTTCTTCCCTTCTGGAAATAAGTGTCTCAGGCTCTGCTCTCTCCCTTCCTCATCCTATCTCAATGACAGAGGGGTACCTTTAAGAGGATGCGAGTCTGGCCCTTGTCCTCTCACCTCCTAAGGTCCTCTTCTCTCTGGACACCAACTGTGTCGGCTCGGTTATGTACTCACATGGCTTTTCCTAGCATAGTGATGCTGATGACAGCAGGAATCGCTGCCTGTTTGACTGACTTCTATCAGTGGATGGCTGCAGACCACCTAAAGATTAACTTCGCTGTGACACTCGACAGTCAACTTTCTCTCACTGCCAACGTTAGAGCAACAACACGTTCCTGCAGACACATGCTGCACAACATCAGGAGGTTACGTTCCCTCCTGACTCAGGCTCTGGTCATCTCACGGCATGACTAGTAACTCCCTCCTAGCAGGTTTACCTGCCAGCGCCATCAGTCCTCTGCAACTCATCCAGAATGCAGCAGCTTATGAGGGGCCGTTCAAGACATTATTCATTCTGGTACTCTCACATACATATATCCTCTTTTCACATACATATATTTTCACTCTCACGAACATATATGTATGTGAGAGAAGAATGTGTGTGTGTGTGTGTGTGTGTGTGTGTGTGTAAAAGAAAGTTTAGTGGAAACGGAAGGAGTATGGTAGAAACGGATGGCAGAACATCGCGCTGTGATTGGCTGTCAACCTCACCTTGTGATTGGCTGACAAACTGTCATGTTCAGTTCACGGTCAGCACGGACGGAGATGAGACAAACGCTTTGCAGCAAGCCATTGGAGTTTTAAGAACTATTTTAACATCCTCTGATTCAACTTCTTCCATTGAGCAGCAAAGGACATGCTCATCTGCACGTAACGTTGTTCACAGCACGGCAGCTTCTCAGACCAGGGAGCAACTCACAAGTCAGTGCTACAGGCCGAGCAGCTCACGCTACACAAGACCAAACCGGAGGATAATGGCAGTCTTTGCAACGTCAAACGCAGCAGCCCTTTGGCAATGGTCCCCCCCGTCGGCCGTAGCATCGACCATATCATTGGAGGCAATAGACGGATCTGATCCAGGAAATAGGC
This sequence comes from Apeltes quadracus, assembly GCA_021346845.1. Classification (NCBI taxonomy): domain Eukaryota; kingdom Metazoa; phylum Chordata; class Actinopteri; order Perciformes; family Gasterosteidae; genus Apeltes; species Apeltes quadracus. Next base: position 15,222,355 of record CM037932.1, read on the forward strand.
AGGTTGGAGTCGTGACAAGGCGGAAGGTCGATACACGGATGCTCACTGGTTCTAAAGGAATTCAGGGCATCGAGAGAAAGGGTTCAGCAGAGAAGCGTACTTGCAATACCTCACAACTCGCCCGCTGCGTCGGGCTGTTCTTATAGGTCTCCTCCCTCGCAGGTGTTCCGAATTCTGGTGATTGGCTCCGGAGGACGCGTCTTTCGGCCTCCTGCCGCCACGCAGGGGTTGAGACCTCACAGATAAAGTTGCTAATATGCAGCCTCTACTTTTTTCTTTACACAACATGTAACCTAATCACACCTGACCTTTCAAAAAAAGAGCCTTGTTCGGTACTTGGTCGGATGGGGGACTGTCCCCCCGTGACCTTTGCTCTCAAAGGGAACAAAAGGCTAACAGCTGCTTACAAGCATTATAAGAAAGCCACAAACGTCTAGTTTGTGGCTTTCTAGTTTCACTGCTTCTTTCCCAGGCTGAACTGTGCTCATTTGATATGTGCATCACAACCCACTATACAAAATTCTGAATAACTATCGACATAAATATCTTTTATCAATTTATTTTTTAAACTTTTGCCATGTCTGTTTCAATCTATGTAAAACTTTACCCTTTAATGTGTTGAACTAAATCTCACGAATCCGATAGTTGGCAAAACGTCCAGAGGAAACGCTGTCTGCGTCGAGCCCGCAGCATCATTGAAGACTCCTCCCACCCTGCCCACAGACTGTTTGACCTCTTGCCGTCCGGCAGCGCTACAGAAGCCTTCGGACCAGAACCAGCAGACTGAAGAACAGCATTTTCCCCAGAGGTGGCTCCCTTCTGAACTCTGCCCCCCGCTGACCCTCCTGCCCCCTGCACATCTCCTCACACCCATCATCCCCCCACCACTGCTCCTGGTCACACACATACACATCTCTCATCCACCTGGATTATTGTCCACTGCAACTAAATCTACCGACTTGTACATTTGTCCATATTTTGTATATTTGGTATATTATCTGTTACCTAGCATAGCATGTTCACTGCAATGTGTATGTTATAATCAGCAGAATACACTTATATTTATAGTATTTATTTATATTTATCATCCCATTAATCCATCCGTCCGTATATACCCAATAATTCACATTTTGTAAATCCGCAAATTCTGTAATTACTTTAGTACACAGCACAGACTCTTGCACTATCTGCTTATTGCTCTTCTGGTGAGATGCCAAACCTCATTTCGTCACTCTATACTTGTATAGCTGTAATGACAATAAAGTTGAATCTCATCTCATCTGTTATTAAATTCTCATCAACATGATCAAGCACATTTGGGTTAAAAATGCAATGTACGTTGCTTTGGATAAATGCGTCAGCTAAATGACATGTAATATAAATTGTGTCTCTACAGCAGGTTTCTCTCACATGAGCCAGGCTGCAGTATCTTAAGCGTTACAATGAGCTTCAAAGATTTTCTAAACCAGGGGTAAAAAAAGGCATAAATCAGAGGGTTAAGACACGAGTTGAAGTAAAACAGACACGTATTACACAATAATATGGGCAGACGCACAATAGAAAGACAACAATAGCGACACCAAAAGTCCTGGCGGCTTTCATTTCAGTTCTTTTTCTAACTTCGTTCGGTGTTTCACTATGGGGAATCGCCTCGGCGTGACCAACTAAGGAAGCTCCAATGACACCACGTCTGTCCCTGACAGACAGGTCGAACTGTGCTAGGGCCACGCCCCCTCATATACTCACAGTCGACCGGCTCCTTGCAAACTATTCTCGCTTTCTTCCCGTGAAGAAAACTAAGCTCCCTCAGCGCTTCTGGGCTAGCGTGGCCGGTCACTGCTAACAATTCATAGACGGACCGTTAAGGACTACGTCGCCGAACGCAGTTTCCCGACCTAGTCTGGATTCTCGCTGAGTAAGTACTCAGTGTACCGCGAGCTACACCTAGCTGGGCAGACATGATGGACGAGGAGTCCCCTGTCATGCCTCCACTTTTCGAGGACCTCCTCGAAGTGGGGCTGGGCGACGCCACCTCTGATATCCTCGACATGGATGGGATGGAGGACGAGGAGGAAGACTCCACATTCCCCATTCCACCGTCAAGGCCTCTCAGTGCAACCGACGCTGCTCCCCCGGTGGACAGCGGCTTGTACGAGGTCTGTCAGCGGGCAGCGGCTAAATTGGGAATACAATGGCCGGCAGCCCAGGACCCCGAGGGGGCAGAGAGAGACCTTTACGACGGCAAGAGGCTCCCACCCGCCCAGACGGCTGCAAAGCAGCTTCTGCCGGCGGTGCCTGCCTGCATGAAGGAGATGAGCCGGTATTGGTCCAGCCCATTTAAGAGCAGACTCCCAGCCAAGGGATGCTCTAAGCTGGAGATCCACGGGATGGAGGCACTGGGGCTGACCGAACCCCCAGTGGTGGAGCCTTCAGTAGCTCATCACCTCCACCCGAACCGCCGCTCTCTCTCAGCCTCCAACAGCGTTCCTCTGCCTAACAAAACGGAGCGCCTCACCGCCTCCATGTTTCAGAGGATGTACAGGTATGCGGCGCAGTCAGTGTGCTCCCTCAATGCGATGACACTGCTGGCTGCGTACCAGGCTGAGATCCTCGAGGAGATGGGCCGTCAGCTGGACTCCGGGGCTCCCAACCCGGTCCTCTGGGATGAAATCTGTGTGGTGAACGACCTAGTGCTGCGCTCCTCACGTGGTGCGGTGCAGGGCTGCGGCCGCGTAATGGGGCTCGCAGTCGCAGGTGAGAGGGCCTTGTGGTTGAACCTATCAGGCCTGAGCGACACACAGAAGGCAGAGGTTATGGACGCTACATACGACCCCACTAAAGGTCCGTTTGGTCCAGCCTTGGAGAAGATGAGGGAGGCCACCACCCTCAGGAAACAGGAGGGTGAAGCCTTTGACCTCTGCCTACCCCGGAAACACACGCCTCGCCCCCAGCAGGGGCAGAGGGGTGGCTTTGCTGTCAGGATGGGGAGCGACGCTGTTGGGGAGAACAGTGAATGGCACATGGAGCCGGAGTTTAGCCCGAGCTCACATAAATGTATAGACAGATAAAAGACAGACAACTCCACGGTGTTTGCGCACGTCAACCGGCAGGGCGGCACTCGCTCTCTGCAGCTGCACGAGTTGGCTCGCAGGGTGCTTTTGTGGAGCAGCGAGAGACTGTTGTCTCTTCGAGCAACGCACGTGCCAGGCGTTCTAAACAGGGGTGCAGACCTGCTGTCACGGGGAAACGCTCTGTACGGGGAGTGGACTCTCCACCCACAGGTAGTGGGACAGATCTGGCAGAGATACGGTCGGGCCGAGGTAGATCTCTTCGCCTCGCAGGAAAACACGCAGTGTCCTATGTTCTTCTCTCTAGCGGACGTAAGTGCGCCGCTGGGGGTGGACGCTCTAGCCCACCCGTGGCCAGACGTGCTGCTCTATGCATTTCCGCCCCTCAGTCTGATCTCCCCCACCCTGGCGAGGGTGAGGGTTCAGGGCCTGTCGCTAATCCTGATAGCGCCGCGGTGGTCATCCAAGCATTAGGTGGCGGAGATAATGCAGCTCCTGGCGGGAGAGCCATGGCCTCTCCCCATTCGCAGAGACCTTCTCTCCCAAGCGGGCGGGGAGATCTACCACCCTCACCCAGACCGGATGGCTCTCTGGGCTTGGCCCGTGAGAGGTGGAACCTGAATGCATCAGGCCTCCCGGAACGGGTCATTGATACCATTCAAAGCGCAAAGGCCGCGTCCACCCGCTCTCTTTACAGCGGAAAGTGGCGGGTTTTTGAGGAGTGGTGCGAACCTAGGAATACCATCCCTTACCAGTGTTCTGTGGTGGACCTGCTATGTTTCCTGCAGTACCTGATGGATAAAGGGAAAGCCTTCTCCACAATTAAGGTGTACTTGGCTGCTCTCTCAGCTTGCCATGTGGGTTTTGGGGATAAGCCGGCAGGGCAACATCCCTTGGTTTGTTTCATGAAGGGGGCACGTCGCAAGCTCCCAGTTTCCAGGCCCCTGGTTCCTCTGTGGGATTTGTCGGTCGTGTTGGACGCCCTCTCTCATCACCCGTTCGAGCCCATGGAGGCAGTGGGGATGAAGTTTCTGTCTCTTAAAACAGTTTTGCTCTTGGCTTTGACCACGGCAAAACGAGTAAGTGACCTACAGGCTTGGTCTGTTCAGCCTACCTGTCTGCAGTTTGCCCCAGGGCTCTCGAAAGTCTGTTTGCGGCCCAACCCAGCGTTTGTGCCGAAGGTGGTGGAGTCGGCCTACAGGTGCCCCTCAGTGGAGCTCTTGGCCTTCCACCCGCCTCCTTTCCTCTCAGGAGAGGAGCGAAGGCTTCACAGGCTATGCCCGGCTTGGGCCCTGCACATGTATGTGAGCCGCACAGCTGGGTTCAGAAAAGTGGATCAGCTGTTTGTGTCCTGTGCCACGCCACACAGGGGTAAACCATTGTCTCGCCAGAGGCTGTCTCACTGGATTGTGGAGGCCATTTCCTTGGCCTATGAGTGTAAAGGTTTACAGGCCCCGCAGGGTCTGAGAGCTCATTCCACAAGGGGCATGGCCACTTCATGGGCCCTTTTCAAAGGTGTGTCCGTGAAGGAAATTTGTGCGGCGGCGAGCTGGGCTACGCCTCACACTTTTGTGAGGTTTTACAGGCTCGATGTTTCCGGACCGTCCTTGGCACAGGCTGTGCTGGAGGTTACGGCGCCGGGGTTAGCGTACTCTCGGGTCAATGTCATTTGGCTTCGGGAGATTTCAGGCAATCCGGGAGTGGTCTATATCTCCCATAGTGAAACACCGAACAAAGTTAGAAAAAGAACTTTAGGTTACTTAACGTAACCCCGGTTCTTTGATAACAGAGTGAGGTGTTTCACCAACACGTCCCTCCTTGCATAGACACGGAAAGAAACCTGTCTGGAATAGTTTACAAGGAGCCGGTCGACTGTGAGTATATGAGGGGGCGTGGCCCTAGCACAGTTCGACCTGTCTGTCAGGGACAGACGTGGTGTCATTGGAGCTTCCTTAGTTGGTCACGAAGAGGCGATTCCCCATTGTGAAACACCTCACTCTGTTATCAAAGAACCGGGGTTACGTTAAGTAACCTAAAGATTTCTTAGCAGTTATGGTCATTGAAAACTTGAGAGAAAAAGCTGCAACTTGAGACCTCATTGCTCGAGCCTGAGTCACAGCCACCACAAAGACTCTCATGTAGAGAACTATGATGACAGTGACGGGACCAATAAAAGTCATAAAGAGATCTACAAGTCCAGAAATGTAGTTAATCACAATGACACACTCTCCAAAGCAGGAGTTATACCTGCCTGGCTCTGCAAGGTTTTCTTTAAGCAGCAGACTGTGAAGGAAAGCTGAACATGTCCAACACAGACAAACGCAGATCTTGACTCTTTTTTGTGTGACTTTGTTGGCATAATGCAGAGGCTCACAAATAGCCACATATCGGTCAACTGAAATAAGCACCATGGTTCCTACTGAGGCAGAAGTAATAATAAACTCCAGAACATTATAGAAGATACACATGAGGTCACCTAGAAACCAGCAGCCATCAATAAGCACAATTTGAAAGAACACGATGAGGCCACCACGTGGTGATCAGTGTACAACTCTGCTTCTCACTCGAGTTTCCAAAAAATATGGCCACAGATTTCATGATAGGATCGCAGTCAACAATTTTTAAGTTGAATATGAAGCGGCAATGAAATGGTACATTTTGAAGATCTGTTATCTGTTGTTATTGCGTTATTGTGTCATAGTGGGTATGTAGCTGTTGACATAGTGAAGTTGAAGATGTTGTTCCTCCAAAATCTTTGAGAAGAGAAGCAATACGTGCCAAAATGAAAGGAATAATAGAAAAAAGGTGATGGATATGAAAGTGGGTTGAGCAAGTAATGCTTATTATGTATGATACGGATTAGGATCATGCTATTCCACACAATTAAACACTCAAGTGACAGTTTTTTTTAACCAAGGGGAATAGTGTTGTACAATACATCTTCTTCAGGTTACTGTAGGTCTGCCTGTCGACCTGAGAAAGAAAGATTGCTCTTTTGCTAAATGTGGCACAATAAATCCAGGTGAACAGGGAAATCTTGATTCATTTGCACAATAAATAAGACTCAGCATATGGCTGCAAAGGCTAATGGTTTAAATTTAGACCGATGCAGCGTGTCTCTAAAGCATGTTGGTCCGACAGGAACCAGGCTTCAGTATCTGAAGAGTAACAATGACCTTAATGGATTTTCTGAACCAGGGGTAGAGAACGGCATAGATCAGAGGGTTGAGACAGGAGTTAAAATAAAACAACCATATCACAATGGTTACAGATGAAGCTGCGTACACGTTATTATTGGATGTAAGAGAAAAACCAGAATATGGGCAAAAACATATCAGAAACAAAACTACAACAACACCAAGATTCCTGGCTGCTTTCATTTCAGACTTTTTAACGGTTACTTTCATTGTCACAACTGCAATGTGAGACCGCATGGAACGAGCCTGATACACAGCCACCACAAATATTCTAATATGTAGAATGACAATAACAGTAATGGGAAAAATGAACGAAACAATTAGATCAAAAAGATTAGCAATGTAGTCAATGTCAACAATACACTCTCCTATGCAGGAGTTATACCTGCCTGGATGTTGCAGGTTATTCTTAAACAGCAGACTGTTAAATAAGGCAGCAAACATCCAACACAGACAAACACAGACTTGAACTCTTTTTGGTTTGACTTTGGTGAAGTAATGCAGAGGATGACAAATAGCCACATATCGATCCACTGATATGAGCACCATGGTTCCTATCGAGGACGAGATAATAATGAATGATAGAACCAACCAAAGAGAACACATGAGATCACCGAGCAACCAGCAGCCGTCTATCATCATTATATGAAAGATCACGAAGAGGCCGGCGAAGAAATCTGAGACGGCCAGAGAGAGAAGGAGGAGGTTGGTGGGAGTCTGGAGCTGCCTGGAGGGAAACACATATAAAAATTTGCATGAATATTTTTTGCTTTTAGTTGGTCAGAATACACAACACAACAAAAAAAGCATCAGAAAATCTTTAAGTTTGTGATTAAGCAACATTTCTATAAAACTAAGAGTTACACAAATAAATGAAACATTTCACTACTTGAAGTGGGAGATGGAGATGATGACCAGCAGGTTGAGAGCTACAGTGAGCAGAGAGATGGAGGACAACAAAATGTAAATGAACATTGCTTCTAATTGAGGACGAATTTGCTTCCTGCAGGAGGTGTTGATGAGTTGTGGAAAGCAAAGTTCAGTTCCCACCGAGGTTTCCATCACCAGAGAGGAGAAGCTGCAGAACAGCTTCAGCTGACTGGCCAAAGCTTCTCGTCCTACAACTGATTTGTCTCTTTACTTTGGGTCCACCCCTCCTACTTCCTCCCCTCTGCGGTTTTCTTTCTCCATGGAGATTAAAGAACAATAGTTTCAGTAATCATCTTCCATCTTCCAATAGTTTCTGTGCTCATCTTCCATCCCGCTGGAGATGACTGGGATGTGTGTATCGTTATTGTTGAAATGCACTTATTGTAAGACGCTTTGGATAAAAGCAACAGCATTTCAGTCATAAATGACATGTAATGTAATGTAATGTTTTGATGTTGATCTTTGACCCAATACTTTCTGATCATGTGCAATGTTTTTAATGGTATGCACTATTATAAATTCAATGCACCTACTCGTACAAATTCCTGGACCGGGGCCTCACACACAATTTACTGTATTCTACTGTAAAGAATGTACTTTTGGTTTACATGTTTATAGTTTTGTTGTATGCTAATGTATACAGGTATATATATATATACATGTATAGGTTTCAAAAATCGTGTGACATGAAAATATTTTGTGTGTAAGCAGTTGGTAAAAACTGTAAATATTTTCTGTGTCGACATTGCATTGGCGTTTCGGTGTACTTGTTACCCCTCTCAGCACATCACTTTCACTGTAGAACATTGTACTGAAATGTAGATGTCAGCCTATGAAAGACCAAAGACAGCAGTGTTTACATGGTATATCCAAAAACATTATTATGAAAGAAGTGTTTGCCATTTGATGTAAATGCTTCATTCCGACATGTGTTTATGGCATTTTGAATGCAGTGTTGCATTTTGAAGGAGATGTGAGGCATTTCGCATTTTGTGTGTGTAGTTTTGAGAATTGTGTGTAGAGTTTTGAAAAAAGGAGACTTCGTTTCGAAAACGTGTGTAAGCAGTTGGTAAAAACTGTAACATGCTCAAACTTAGAAAGACATTTCCTAGTGTTGCAGTTGTATCTCCTCTTTCTCAAGAGGAAGGACCAAACTTCTGACTTACTGTTTCATCACTAACCTTCCCCTCGCCTCTTTCAATGCGTGAAATACAGAACATTTCCATAATATTGGAACTGAACATTTTACATTGATGAAGTCTCCTATAGCATTCGTAGATGAGGAAGCATAAGGGGTCAACAATGGAGCTTTGGGAAACACCACAGGTTAGATGTGCTTCAGCAAAGGAGGCATCATCAATAAATTACATCAGGGGTGCCCACTATTTATTGGCTTGCGAGTTCCCTTTTCAACTGACCAAGTCATGGTGATCTACCTCCCTTCCCCTCCGCGGACCGGCCGAGGTGGGGGTCGAGTAATAGTCGGGCAAACGAGTAGTAGCGGTAACCAGACGTAACACCGGCGCTGCATTCCTTCAGTGCAAAACTAGGGGAAATAAAAAAAACAACGAGCCTCTCCTCTGTCAGAAGGAGGGAACCGTCACACATTATTGGTCATTACCTTACTTGAGGACTTGTACTGATTGTAATCAGACTTGGTTCCTTTTGAATGAAATTAAATGTGCGCTAGGATCACTAATTAGCGTTAGCATTAGTTTTTGTTTCTATTAACAAAAAATAAGTTAGAAGAATATGAAGCGGCAATGAAATGGTACATTTTGAAGATCCGTGGTTATCTGTTGTTATTGCGTCATTGTGTCATAGTGGGTATGTAGCTGTTGACATAGTGAAGTTGATGATGTTGTTTCTACCAAATCTTTGAGAAGAGAAGCGATACGTGCGCAAATTAAAAGAATGATTGAAAAAAGGTGATGGACATGAAAGTACTGCTTATGATACATGAATAGGATTAGGATCATGCTATTATATACACACAATCAAACACTCACTTGGCAGTTTTTTTTACCAGAAGGAATAGTGTTGTACAATATGTCTGCACCAAGTTATTGTAGGTCTGCCTGTCGACCTGAGAAAGAAAGATTGCTCTTTTGCTAAATGTGGCACAATAAATTGAGGTGAAAAGAGAAATATAAATTAATTTGCACAATAAATAAAATTGTACACGTTCTGTTCAGGCAATTCGACCCATGCAGCGTGTCTCTAAAGCATGTTGGTCCGACAGGAACCAGGCTTCAGTATCTGAAGTGTAACAATGACCTTAAATGATTTTCTGAACCAGGGGTAGAGAACGGCATAGATCAGAGGGTTGAGACAGGAGTTAAAATAAAACAACCATATCACAATGGTTACGGATAAAGTTGTGTACACGCTATTATTGGATGTAAGAGCGAAACAATAATATGGGCAATTGCATATTAGAAACACAACTACAACAACACCAAGATTCCTGGCTGCTTTCATTTCAGACTTCTTAGCGGTTACTTTCATTGTTACATCATCATTGTGAGACCGCATGGCACGAGCCTGATACACAACCACCCCAAATATTCTAATATATAGAATCACAATAACAGTAATGGGAAAAAGGAACGAAACAATTAAATCAAAAAGAATAGCAATATAGTCAATGTCAATAATACACTCTCCTATGCAGGACTTATATCTGCCTGGATGTTGCAGGCTATTCTTCATCAGCACACAGTTATATAAAGCAGCAAACATCCAATACAGACAAACACAGACTTGAACTCTTTTTGGTTTGATTTTGGTGAAGTAATGCAGAGGATAACAAATAGCCACATATCGATCCACTGATATGAGCACCATGGTTCCTACTGAGGACGAGATAATAATGGATGATAGAACCAACCAAAGAGAACACATGAGATCACCGAGCAACCAGCAGCCGTCTATTATCATTACTTGAAAGATCATTAAGAGGCCCACAAAGAAATCTGAGACGGCCAAAGAGAGGAGGAGGAGGTTGGTGGGAGTCTGAAGCTGCCTGGAAGTAAACACATATTGATATTTAGGTCATTAATTGGTCAGATAAAATGACAAAATACAAGAAAAAATAAATGAACAAAATGAACAAAATTGTTATTAGGCAACACTTGTATATAAATGAAATATTTCACTACTTGAAGTGGGAGATGGAGATGATGACCAGCAGGTTGAGAGCTACAGTGAGCAGAGAGATGGAGGACATTGAAATGTAAATCAACATTGCTTCTAAGTGAGGACGAGTTGGCTTCCTGCAGGAGGTATTGATGAGTTGTGGAAAGCAAAATTCAGTTTCCACCAAGGTTTCCATCACCGGAGAGGAGAAGCTGCAGAACAGCTTCAGCTGACTGGCCAAAGCTTCACGTTCTACAACTGATTTGTCTCTTTACTTTGGCTCCACCCCTCCTACTGCATCACCTTTGCGGTTGTTTCTTTCTCCATGGAGATTGAAGGACAATAGTTTTCTCCCCCGCAGGAGATGATGTTTTTTTTAATGTTGACCTTTGACCCAGTACTTTCTGAGCATGTGCAAGGTTTTTCATGGATTGGAAGTTTCATGCAGCTACTCATACAAACATATGTTAAGTGTCAGGGTCCCACCAGCACTCACTTCTCCCACTCATTCACATTCCTCATCACCCACTCCTCTTAGCCGCTCACTATCTCCTCAGTACTGATTACACGCACCTGCGTCATTACGCCATGTCACCAGTTCACCACCTGCACCTCATCAGTCACCACCTTTACAAGTAGCATGGGCACATTCACTGAGTGAGTCACGACTCATAGACACCCTCCATGTTCGATTATTTTAGTACACTTGTTGAACCACGGCTTACCTACCTGTTGTTTGCCCTGCTCTATGTCCCAGTAGATCAGCAGTTTCTGAAATACTCAGACGAGCCTGTCTGGCACCAACAACCATGCCACGTTCAAAGTCACTTAAATCACCTTTCTTCCCCATTCTGATGCTCGGTTCGAACTGCAGCAGATCGTCTTGACCAAGTCTACATGCCTAAATGCATTGAGTTGCTGCCATATGATTGGCTGATTAGAAATTTGCGTTAGTGAGCAGTTGGAAAGGTGCACCTAATAAAGTGGCCGGTGAGTGTATATGCCATCTTCAACACCTCCTTGGAGACATTCCACGTACCAGCCTGCTTCAAAGCCTCCACCATCATCTCTGTTCCCAAGAAGACCTGGATCACAGGACTCAATGACTACAGGCCCGTCGCCCTGACCTCTTGACTCATGAAGTCTTTTGAACGGCTAGTCCTGTCCCACCTGAAGACCCTCACCGACCCCCTCCTGGACCCCCTGCAGTTCGCCTACAGAGACAACTGGTCTGTAGACGATGCTGTCAACATGGCCCTCCACTTCATCCTCCAGCATCTGGAAACTTACGCCAGGATCCTGTTTGTGGACTTCAGCTCTGTTTTCAACACCATCATCCTGTCTCTGCTGCAGGACGAACTCTCCCAGCTGCGCGTGCCGGACTCCACCTGCAAGTGGATCACAGACTTCCTGTCTGACAGGAAGCAGCACGTGAAGCTGCCGAAACATGTCTCAGGCTCTCGGTCCATCAGCATCGGTTCCCCCCAAGGCTGCGTTCTTTCCCCTCTGTTCTTCCTGTACACAAGTTTGCGGATGACACCACCCTCACTGGACTGATCTCTGGTGGGGACGAGTCCGCCTACAGGTGTGAGTCCGACCATCTGGTGACGTGGTGCAGCCAGAACAACCTGGAGCTCAACGCTCTGAAGACAGTGGAGATGGTTGTGGACTTCAGGAAGAACGCAGTCCCACCCTCGCCCATCACGCTGTGGACTCCTTCCGTTACCTGGGCTCCATCATCACCCAGGACCTCAAGTGGGAGCTGAACATCAGCTCCATCACCAAGAAGGCTCAGTAGAGGATGTTCTTCCTGAGGCAGCTGAAGAATCTCAACCTGCCTAAGACGATGATGGTTCAGTTCTACACGGCTATCATAAAGTCCATCCTCTGCTCCTCCATCACCGTCTGGTCCGCTTTACCCACAACCAAGGACCAGGGCAGGCTGCAGCGTGTCGTCCGCTCTGCAGAGAGGCTGATCGGCTGCAATCTGCCGTCCCTCCAGGACTTGTTCACTTCCAGGACCCTGAAGCAAGCTAGACAGATTATTGCCGACCTTTCTCACCCTGGACAAAACCTATTGTCCGGGGTGCTCCTTCCATCTGGCCATGGGCGTAAATCTGATGAACAGCGTCCGGGGACGGGCGGGCTGACGGGGGTGCTAGCGGTCAGCCACATGACATTTAGTAATTAATCCAGTTTTGGGTTTTTAGTATTGTTTGTAAAAGTGGCTTAAATCAACTTGTAGCCCAGGTTCTGCTGTTTTATCTGATATGTGACTTTACATGTCATTTAGCTGATGCCTTCTTCAAGGCAGTTTATTTGATGTCTTCTCCCAGCCCCTCCAGCTGGGCTTTGGGGTTTGAAACGCACATATGGAGGAGTCACAAAATGTTATTTCAATAAAAATTCAACATTTAAGATATTGTTGGGGCGGGAACATTTTTCATCAAAAGTGAGTCATGACAGAAAAAGTTTGAGAACCAGTGAGTTACGTAATGCTAACAAAATCTGCCATCTTAAATATTTGTTTCTCTTCATCTCTCTCATTTACACGCACACACATTCATGTGTAGAGAGAATGCAACGGGTCTGCCATCTCAATGCCAACACTGTTTATTTGCCAATGATGACTGCCGTGTTCACACATCTCATTTAATATGTAATAAAAATGAACACAAGCTCAAATGAAGAACCTTTTCAGGCCAATATAAGGCCAGAGTGTCAATTAGAGTAAGACCGTCTCAAACACCCAAAACAAACCAGCACACACTCAATTGTCATGTGACTGACTCTTGGGAGGTTTCACAGCGCACACAAACAAGGTCTGTCAATGCAGGAATCAACAAAGATCACAGCTTCTTCCAATCTTTGGGTTAAAAAATCATGACCCGCAAGACTGCTATTAAAAATGGTTATTCCTGACAACATTGATTGCATTGTTGATACAATATATTTAACACATATTAAAAGTTTGGTTACTTGGTTATTTATCACATAATGGGAGCATTATCTATTCATTAGTTATCTATTCATTTTCTCGCATATTTCAGATGATCGACTCGTTTGGTTCTACTTGTGCTTTAACTGTCCACATTGAATCAGTTCACGGTGAAGCATAGCAGCGTCAGTGTAACAAGGGGAAATACAAGAGGGGATAGTGTTGTACAATACAGCGGCACCAGTTATTGTAGGTCTGCCTGTCAAACTGAGAAAGAAAGATTGCTCTTTTGCTAAATGTGGCACAATAAATCCAGGTGAAAAAGGAAATCTTGATATATTTGCACCATAAATAAGACTCAGCATATGGCTGCTCAGGCTAAAGGTTTAAATTTAGACCCATGCAGCGTGTCTCTAAAGCATGTTGGTCCGACAGGAACCAGGCTTCAGTATCTGAAGTGTAACAATGACCTTAATGGATTTTCTGAACCAGGGGTAGAGAACGGCATAGATCAGAGGGTTGAGACAGGAGTTAAACTTAATCAACCAAATCACAATGGTTACAGATGCAGGTGTGTACAAGTTATTATTGGATGTAAGAGCTAAACAATAATATGGGCAAACACATATCAGAAACACAACTACAACAACACCAAGATTCCTGGCTGCTTTCATTTCATACTTTTTAGCGGTTACTTTCATTGTCACAACAGCAACGTGAGACCGCATGGCACGAGCCTGATACACAACCACCACAAATATTCTAATATGTAGAATGACAATAACAGTAATGGGCAAAAGGAATGAAACAATTAATTCAAAAAGATTAGCAATGTAGTCAATGTAAACATTACACTCTCCTATGCAGGAGTTATACCTGCCTGGATGTTGCAGGTTATTCATAAACAGCAGAGTGTAAAATAAAGCAGTAAACATCCAACACAGACAAACACAGACTTGAACTCTTTTTGGTTTGACTTTGGTGAAGTAATGCAGAGGATAACAAATAGCCACATATCGATCCAGTGATATGAGCACCATGGTTCCTACTGAGGCCGAGGTAATAATAGCTGATAGAACCAACCAAAGAGAACACATGAGATCACCGAGCAACCAGCAGCCGTCTATCATCATTATTTCAAAGATCACAAAGAGGCCGACGAAGAAATCTGAGACGGCCAGAGAGAGGAGGAGGAGGTTGGTGGGAGTCTGGAGCTGCCTGGAGGGAAACAGATATAATATTTAGGTCATTAATTGGTCAGATAAAAAAACAAAATACAAGAAAAAATAAATTCACAGAATTCACAAAACTGTGATTAAGCAACACTTGTTTTAAATCAGTTTCACCAATAGGTGAAACATTTCACTACTTGAAGTGGGAGATGGAGATGATGACCAGCAGGTTGAGAGCTACAGTGAGCAGACAGATAGAAGACAATAAAATGTAAATCAACATTGCTTCTAAGTGAGGACGAGTTGGCTTCCTGCAGGAGGTGTTGATGAGTTGTGGAAAGCAAAGTTCAGTTCCCACCAAGGTTTCCATCACCAGAGAGGAGAAACTGCAGAACAGCTTCAGCTGACTGGCTAAAGCTTCTCGTCCTACAACTGATTTGTCTCTTTACTTTGGGTCCACCCCTCCTACTGCATCACCTCTGCTGTTGTTTCTTTCTCCATGGAGATTAAAGAACAATAGTTTCCATAATCATCTTCCATCTTCCAATAGTTTCTGTGCTCATCTGCCATCCTGCTGGAGATGTGGTTTCTTTCTCCATGGAGAAGAAGAATAGTTTTCTCCCCCGCAGGAGATGTTTTTTTTTAATGTTGACCTTTGACCCAGTACTTTCTGAGCATGTGCTATGTTTTTCATGGATTGCACCTACTCATACAAACATGATATGTTCATTGACTCTCGTCGTAAAGACAATACCAATTTAAAGCATACCAATGTCAAACGATTAGATTTGTTTAAGTGTACTTTTACATCTTCTGTAATTTTTTTTATTTTCATTCTTAATATTGTGAACCTTTGCACTTTCTTGACAGGCTCATTTTGAATAAAAGGCCTTTTTAAAGGGTTTTTATTGTACTTTTTGTCTTGTTTATCTGTTGGTCCAGCAGCCCCCTTGTGTTTTTGGTTGCCATGTCCGTCGGCGAGGAGGTGTGGCCTTGTCCGGTTTCTCTGGGCGTGTGGCTGGAGCAGCTGACGGCCATCTGCCATCAGGGCTCTGCCCTACTGCAACCTGGGTTTTCCTGCCACTCATCGCCAGATCGTTCCGTCGTCAGAGTGTGTTCCGGGATCCCTGCTTGCCTGCTGGCTGGCTCGCCAGGGTCTTTACCCACCTCGGACTCAACTCAGCCCTCTGCACCTGTGTGTGTTTAAATAAATCTGTTTTTCCCAAAGAAGCCTCTCCTGTGTGCTGCACGTGGGTCCACGTCCACTTACCATAACAGTTCCTGCAACAACCACCAAAGCAAATTCCTTCTGCCAAACTCATGAGCTCATGGGTTTGTGGACCTATGACAGCGTAATAAGTCGGGAGGCCAGACATGTTGTTCAGCCCACAGCCTTTCTACTATTATTCAACCTTCCACCTTCACCCCTCAACCCGCATGGTGGGAACCCCTTTTGTTCCTCTACGGCAACAGTGTAGCGACATACAATCTAAAACAAAACCCAAAACAAACTGAGGAATTCTTTCACCTGCCCCGCCGCCGTACCTGCTGGTGACCGTCCTACCTGAGGAGGACTCGGACTTCCCACCTTCGCCTCCCCTATGGTCGCCACCCCATCTTATGCCGGAGAGCCTCCTCTGCTGCCCCTCGTTTTCCTCTTCAGACGGGGAACCTGAAAGGCCACCCCCTCCTCCATATCCTCCTCGCTGTCCGAGATGCCCATCCTACCAACGAGCGCCCCGTGAACTAATTCACCTTCACTCCCACGACTCGCCTATCCCCTCTTTCACTCCGTCACACACAAGACCTGCCTGCTGGGCCACATTCAACCCCGAACTCACCCCCTCACCCACCCACCTGACCAACCCGCTGAGCCTCACCCGTCCCCTCTTCCTCCCTGGCCTCCCTGGCATCGCCTCGGTTCTTGTCCTGAGTGGAGGGGTTCTTCTCCGAACAAACTTTCCCCAAGTGTCCTTCTCCACCACAAGGGAAACACCTCCCATCATCCGATGTAGCAAACATCACATCATCAAACCGTCCGAAGAGGCCCCTCAGTCTGGAGCACTCGACAAACGAGTGGTGGACGGTTTCTGGCAGTGGACAGAAAGGACAGCTGTCCCCCAAACCTGGTGTACCAGATACTTGTCAGTGGCTATGGCTCCATGCACAAGCCTCCACTGGAGGTCTCACGGGAAGACGCTGGGTAGATTACCCTGACTGGGTCATTGAAAAGTGTGGACAGCCCTCAGTTGTTTCCAGAGATTACATTACATTACATGTCATTTAGCTGACGCTTTTATCCAAAGTGACTTTTAATAAGTGCATTTCAACCTCATGGATACAAACTCAGAAAACAGGAAACAAGAAAGTACTTTACTTTACAACTTGTTATTGGATAAGAGCCACTATAAGTACAATTTAAGAGCCAAGACAATTAAGGTGTTTAGTCAAGGTACAGTCTGAAAAGAGATCAGTGCGTACTGGTTGCGTGTGTTTGTATATTCATTTTTTGTTTCACGTGTTTGCTGTTATATATTTTCCTTCCGTTGCAAACCAACATGGCGTGTCGGTATCAGTTATTTCAGAATGTGTGACGCGAACTAAAGTAAACAGCAGCCACGACAGAGCCTCGATAACTAGGTGAAGACCCTTCGAAGCAGGAACCTTACCAGGCTCAGTGTTTAGCGCCTGAGCTGATGATTGACAGCATGCCGGACAAAAAGAAGAGTGAGACCCCCGGTGGAAGGAAGGTGTCACCACAGCATCACATGCCGAAATCAGTGCAATCACAGGTGTGCATTATAACTTAAAATATTAACTAATAACTTTTAATATTTAATATTTATTCCAACAGTTTAACATAATAGGGATTATTCAAACAATTCAGTATATTAAAGAATATGTGTATAACTATATATAAACCAGTATTCAGAATATGATATGTATAACTACCATATCAGAACTATTATAAATATCAAATAATAAATATATTAAATTAAAGGATAAATATATTACAACATGAATATATTCATATAAAATATATTAGAACATGTAAGTATATATATATATATATATATGTAAGTATATATATATATAATATATATATATATATATATATATATATATATATATATATATATATATATATATATATGTATATTTGAGTGAGAGAGAGAGAGAGAGAGAGAGAGAGCGATAGAGATGCACCTATGGACCTAGTTTGTTGGGGTAACACCTGATCAGTGTGTTCAGGAAAGACCAACTCTAAAGCCCCACAAAACTTCACACAATTAATTATTTTGGATCAAATGCATGTTATCATCCACGTCCTGCTTAGTGTGTGTCCTTACCGCAGTCCTGTCTGCGATGTTAACTTTAACACGGCGATGTGATGGAGTTTATCGCTGCGGTCAACCAGCGGTATATACGCAGTTAGCATAGAAGCGTCGTGTAACAAGGGGAAATACAAGAGGGGATAGTGTTGTACAATACAGCTGCACCAGGTTACTGTAGGTCTGCCTGTCGAACTGAGAAAGAAAGATTGCTCTTTTGCTAAATGTGGCACAATAAATCCAGGTGAAAAAGGAAATCTTGATATATTTGCACCATAAATAAGACTCAGCATATGGCTGCTCAGGCTAAAGGTTTAAATTTAGACCCATGCAGCGCGTCTCTAAAGCAGGTTGGTCCGACAGGAACCAGGCTTCAGTATCTGAAGAGTAACAATGACCTTAATGGATTTTCTGAACCAGGGGTAGAGAACGGCATAGATCAGAGGGTTGAGACAGGAGTTAAAATAAAACCACCACGTCACAATGGTTACAGATGAAGCTGTGTACACGTTATTTTGGGATGCAAGAGAAAAACCAAAATATGGGCAAAAACATATCAGAAACACAACTACAACAACACCAAGATTCCTGGCTGCTTTCATTTCATACTTTTTAACGGTTATTTTCATTGTCACAGCAGCAACGTGAGACCGCATGGCACGAGCCTGATACACAACCACCCCAAATATTCTAATATGTAGAATGACAATAAGAGTAATGGGAAAAAGGAATGAAACAATTAATTCAAAAAGATTAGCAATGTAGTCAATGTAAACAATACACTCTCCTATGCAGGAGTTATTCCTGCCTGGATGTTGCAGGTTATTCTTCAGCAGCAGACTGTAAAATAAAGCAGCAAACATCCAACAGAGACAAACACAGACTTGAACTCTTTTTGGTTTGACTTTGCTGAAGTAATGCAGAGGATGACATATAGCCACATATCGATCCACTGATATGAGCACCATGGTTCCCACTGAGGACAAGAAGATAATAGCAGATAAAATCAACCAAAGAGAACACATGAGATCACCGAGCAACCAGCAGCCGTCTATCATCATTATATGAAAGATCATGAAGAGGCCGGCGAAGAAATCTGAGACGGCTAGAGAGAGGAAGGAGGAGGTTGGTGGGAGTCTGGAGCTGCCTGGAGGGAAAGAAATATAAAAATTTGCATGAATATTTTTTGCTATCAGTTGGACAGAATACACAACACAACAAAAAACACATCAGAAAATCTTTAAGTTTGTGATTAAGCAACATTTCTATAAAACTAAGAGTTACACAAATAAATGAAACATTTCACTACTTGAAGTGGGAGATGGAGATGATGACCAGCAGGTTGAGAGCTACAGTGAGCAGACAGATAGAAGACAACAAAATGTAAATCAACATTGCTTCTAAGTGAGGACGAGTTGGCTTTCTGCAGGAGGTGTTGATGAGTTGTGGAAAGCAAAGTTCAGTTCCCACCAAGGTTTCCATCACCAGAGAGGAGAAGCTGCAGAACAGCTTCAGCTGACTGGCCAAAGCTTCTCGTCCTACAACTGATTTGTCTCTTTACTTTGGGTCCACCCCTCCTACTTCCTCCCCTCTGATGTGGTTTCTTTCTCCATGCAGTTTTCTCCCCCGCAGGAGATGATGTTTTTTTTAATGTTGACCTTTGACCCAGTAGTTTCTGAGCATGTGCAATGTTTTCCATGGATTGCAACTACTCATACAAACATGATATGTTCATTGACTCTCGTCGTAAAGACGATCCCAACTTACCAACCAAGCATACCAATGTCAAACGATTAGATTTGTTTAAGTGTATTTGCAGGGATTATTCATTACTCACTTTTACATCTTCTGTCATTTTTTTTCTTTTCATTCTTAATATTCTTAATATTCTTGACAGGCTCATTTTGAATAAAAGGCCTTTTTAAAAGGTTTTTATTGTACTTTTTGTCTTGTTCATGTCATGCTGTCAACTGTTGCCCCCCCCCTCCTCCATCCTTGCTGTCCGAGATGCCCATTCCACCAACGAGCGCCCTGTGAACTAATTCACCTTTACTCCCCCGACTCGCCTACCCCCTCTTTCACCCGTCACACACAAGACCTGCCCGCTGGGCCACATTCAGTTATTTCAGAATGTGCGACGCAGACTAAAGTAAACAGCAGCCACGACGGCCGAGGAAGACAGAGCCCCGATAACTAGCCTCTAAGTTGCATTTGCAAGTAAAAGTTTTGATACAGGATGTTAAATGAGTGTTTTATCTCATAGAGCTATGCCCCAAATTCCTTGAATTTGATTCTGACCACGACATGTTGATCCGACGCTTGGAAAAAGTGTCAAGGAGGACGCCACTACTACTGTCCCCGCCAGGTACCGACGGCTCGGCCCAGTTGTTAGGGACCCCTGACCCCCTACAGTGATGTTTTATTACCGTCTCCTTTGTTACGATCATCATCATCATATGAACACATCGTCAAATCACTGTGTATCTTGTATTTCCTTGTGACGAACAGTGGTCATCCCCTTATTTCTACAAAGCATTTCAGTGTGTGTTCTCATGTATAATGTGTCCAGGTTGTTGTGGAGTTCTGCCTTTTAGGGCCAACAAACTGGTGAATATTGTTTCTCATGAATGAACCCAGGATATGTAGTGACATTGATAAATAGGTGTACTCTCCTGAAGCAGGCTCCCGTCAGCGCTTGCAAAAAGCTCATCAACCCGGAGCCCTTCATAGCTGCCTGCACAGACACTTTGTGCAAATACGCTGCAGTGGATGGTTTCAGTGTCAGGGCCTGCTACCAGCACAGCAATGTTACGATGGGGAGCCGGAGGACACAGACCGGCTGCTGTGAGGCTTTGTTTCATCATCTCGCTTTCTGTTCCAGGCGGCGCGGTGGTGTGGTGGTTAGAACTGTGGCCTCACAGCGAGGAGGTCCTGGATCCAACTCCGCCCAGTGGCCTTCCTGTGTGGAGTCTGCGTGTTCTCCACGTGTCCGTGTGGGTTCACTGCTGGTATTCTGGCTTCCTCTCACAGACCAAAGACATGCTGTGGGCTTTAGGCTGATTGGTGATTCTAGAAAGGTTTTGTGTCTCTGTGTCAGATTGACCGGTGACCATCCAGGGGGACCCTCATCTCTTCGCCGTTAACTTGTTTTCCCCCGTTAACTTTGCAGTAGTGGTGAGCACAAGGTTGAGGAACCCAGCG
The DNA here is from genome assembly GCA_021346845.1 of Apeltes quadracus. Taxonomy (NCBI): domain Eukaryota; kingdom Metazoa; phylum Chordata; class Actinopteri; order Perciformes; family Gasterosteidae; genus Apeltes; species Apeltes quadracus. The sequence continues at coordinate 15,243,331 of CM037932.1, forward strand.
GCCTCCTTTTGGGCCATATTTACTAGTTTTGAGGGTTTTTTTTTTATTATACACAGTTGTAGTTCCACCACATCCTTACAGGTATTATGCTTGGATAATAAAGGATAATAAATCAAATTCATGGCTGGTATTACCTCATCATCTTATCTTATTTGTGATGGCCTTTGAGCTGGAAATAAGTGTAATCAATGGTAGTGATCAATTCAAGCTCTTAATCAAATGTTAAATAAGACAATGTCCATCTGCAGTGTATGCATGTTTGTTGAAGTTTGGAAAGAATCTGTTCACTCTACAAAACTTTAGAGTTTGTTTTCGTTGTTATGGACAACACACATGCAGGCACACCGTGTGATTGAGACCCACTGGGCCTCACAGCTTTCGGCACGTAGCCCATTACCTGTTGCTGTGTACCTCTGCAGCCAAGGAAACTTTCACACCTGCTCTAATTAGTGTCAACTGCTGAGTGCAATCAGAGACGTTACTGTGTGATGAAAGAATGTAAAACTAAAACATGATGCAATCGTTGCTCAATAGACCAACCACTCCTATTGAACAAACGTTTCTTCTTCAATGGTTAAGTATTTGTGATGCAACCCCACAGAGGACCTGATCAACCAAAATTCCATAAAACGTAATATTATTGTAATTGTGGGAAACACAAAGGACTTTTTGAGTTGGTGAATGTACTGAATGCTTCATATGGAGACTTGCACTGAACAGCTGACGTATCTGACATCATAGAATAAAAACAGCAAACGAGTTAAGTTTTTAATTTCAGTGACATTAAACACAGTGAGCCTACATTCTCACGTATCACCACAGAGGCCTACACATCTTTGTTGTAAAATTATTCTTTATTCCTCAGACTTTTAATATAAAATAATGTGTGGGATACAAGTAAGTTTTGATAGAGGATGTTAAATGAGATTTTATCTCGTAGCGCCTTGCCAGTCTTCCAGTTTACTCTCAATGATGTGAATTTGCACCGGACCACAACATGTTATTCTGACGCTGTGGCTCAACACTCAACAAACGCTGAGGGCCAAACTCGATACCATCAGTTATATCAATGTTCAGGCCTAGTTTGTTCACTTGAACCCGAACTACCAGCCCTGACTTGGGGATCCCAAGGCGTTCCCCATGCCAGTGCAGAGATATAATCTCTTCGAACCCCTTCGGGCTGCCACCACGGGGTTCGAGGGCTACCGGGCCTTGATGCACTTAAGACCTTGAGGCCACAACTCACTGCCGCAGCTTCAGCAATGGAAGTTTTGAACGTACACCACTCTTCTTCAATGTCCCCTACCTCCACAGGAATGTGAGCCAAGCTCTGCCGGAGGTGTGAGTTGAAAATCTTTTGGACCGGGGGATCCCCTCCAGACGTTCCCAGTTCACCCGCACTACACGCTTGGGTTTACCCGGTATGTCCTGAGTCTTCCCCATCCTCTGACCCAGCTCACTACCAGATGGTGATCAGTTGACAGCCCTCATTTTACACAAGTGTCCAAAACATGTGGCCTCAGATCAGACGATACGATTAAAAAAATCGATCGTTGATCTTTGACCTAGGGTGCTCTGGTACCACGTACACTTATGAACATGGTGCTTGTTATAGACGATCCGTGACTGAAGCAGGCTCCCGTCAGCGCTTGCACAGACACTTGTGCAAATACCCTGCAGTGGTTGGTTTCAAGTGCCAGGGCCTGCTACCAGCACAGCAATGTTACGATGGGGAGCTGGAGGACAGAGACCGGCTGCTGTGAGGCTTTGTTTCATTATCTTGCATATGTTCCAGGTGGGATGGTGGTGTGGTGGTTAGAATGGTCGCCTCACAGCAAGGATCCTGGATCTGACTCCAGCCAGTGGCCTTCCTGTGTGTGGTCTTTTTATTTGTATTATTCACAGTTGTAGCTCCATTTCATCCTTAAATTCAATTTATAGCTGGTATTATCTCATCATCTTATCTTATTTCTGAAAAAAGTGTAATCAGTGGTCACATGATCATTTCAAGCTCTTAATCAAATGTTAAATAAGACAATGTCCATCTGCAGTTTATGCATGTTTGTTGAAGTTTGGAAAGTATCTGTTCACTCTACAAAACTTTAGAGTTTGTTTTCGTTGTTATGGACAACACACATGCAGGCACACCGTGTGATTGAGACCCACTGGGCCTCACAGCTTTCGGCATGTAGCCCATTACCTGTTGCTGTGTACCTCTGCAGCCAAGGAAACTTTCACACCTGCTCTAATTAGTGTCAACTGCTGAGTGCAATCAGAGACGTTACTGTGTGATGAAAGAATGTAAAACTAAAACATGATGCAATCGTTGCTCAATAGACCAACCACTCCTATTGAACAAAAGTTTCTTCTTCAATGGTTAAGTACTTGTGATGCAACCCCCACAGAGGACCTGATCAACCAAAATTCCATAAAACGTAATATTATTGTAATTGTGGGAAACACAAAGGACTTTTTGAGTTGGTGAATGTACTGAATGCTTCATATGGAGACTTGCACTGAACAGCTGACGTATCTGACATCATAGAATAAAAACAGCAAACGAGTTAAGTTTTTAATTTCAGTGACATTAAACACAGTGAGCCTACATTTTCACGTATCACCACAGAGGCCTACACATCTTTGTTGTGAAAATATTCTTCATTCCTTGGACTTTTAATATTAAAAAGTTAGTGGGATGCAAATGTTTAGCCTCTGAGTTGCATTTGCTGATCATTTCAAGCTCTTACTCAAATGTGAAATGAGACGATGTCCATCTGCAGTTTACGCATGTTTGTTGCAGTGTGGAAAGTATCTGTTCACTCTACAAAACTTTAGAGTTTGTTTTCGTTGTTATGGACAACACACATGCACACACACAGTGTGATTGAGACCCACTGGGCCTCACAGCTTTAACATGATGCAATCGTTGCTCAACAGACCAACTATTCCCCTTGAACAAAGGTTGCCCTTTTTTGGCTGAGGAAGTTTCTTCTCCCTTGATTAAATAGTTGTGATGCAACCACTCCGAGGACCTGATCAACCAAAATTCCAAAAAACATAATCTTATACTAATTCTGAGAAACACAAAGGAATGTTTTAAGCGGAGACAGTTTATAATTTCAGTGACATTAAATACAGTGAGCGTGCATTCTTACGTTTAACCATAGAGGCCCACACATCTTTGTATTTCTTATTTAACATCCTCTATCAAAATGTTTACTGAGTGTTTTATCTCGTAGCTGCTATGCCCCTCTTCTAGTTTACTCTCAACGATGTGAATTTCCTCCGGACCACGACATGTTTATCTGACGCTGTGGCTGAACACTCAACAAAGGGATCAAACTCAGTACCTTTTAGTTTTCTCAATGTTCAGTGTTAGTTTTTCACTTTCACCCAGTTGGACCATCTCTATGTGACCTGATTCCAGATGGTGCATCTTTGTTTGAAGCAGCTGTATAGATTGTTGTGTCATTACCATGTCGGCATTGCTAAACTGCTAGAGGCAGATCAATGGTTAAAATGAGGACTGTCAAAGTTAACACGTTAATAAGTGGGGTTATTGTGGCTGAGATTAACGCAATAAAATATTTTAACGCAACTTTGTTTACTTCAGGTGTGCGTTAACCCATGACCGGACACCACCGCATGCTGGAGTCAGTTAGATGGAGAGAACGAGATGGTAGTTAAAAATGCACAGGGTAAAACAAACAGAAGAACTGTGCACAGGATTTCCTCCACGTGTCCAACAGAAGTGTGTCGAACGGACCACTTTAGGACTGATAGTGCCTGTGACATGTTGACGTGTTGGTAGCTGCTAGGCTAAGCTAGCTTAGCTAGCTTAAACCGTGGTTTGAAAACATCCTGGCTAATTGCTGGGGGAATTCTGTCTAATGCTGCGTTCCCACCAAAAGCGAAGAGAATTATTTGTGCGATTAGTCAATGCCCAGACGTGTCTAGCAGCAAATGAGGCAAATTTTAAACCGGAGGCGCGAAACACACGAAAGGACACGGCGAGTTTGACGCGAATGAAGCGAATAAATCGGTTGTCATGAACCCAAACACACCCATGTTTACGGGTCCGACGTTTGTGTAATTCACACAACAAATAAAGAAAAGAAATTGTGATTATTTATTTTCATGGCTGGCTAGCGGAAACGATAACTGTCTTTGCAGAATAATTAGGGATAAGCCACGCCCCTTTTCAGGTGCGAATGAAGCGGAAAAAAATGGGACGCGAATGAGGCGAAATAACTACAACTAGTCGGGCGAAGTAAAGCGTAACAACGCTGCCTAAAAGCGTGTTTGCTCGTTGATTTATAAGATTTAGTCGAATTTTAGAAGAAAACAATATTTTTAATCGCGATTAATATCGAACAACGGCATTTCAAAGAAGGGAATTCACGGCATTGAGACTAAACGGGAAGAAGGCCATAGCAAGGAGACACTTATTTAACATTCCTATTGACCACCCCGCTTAATGTGGAGTACAGCAAAAGGCCAAGGGAACTTCCTTATTGAACCCCGTTGTCCATTCATCAGGAATTTGGCCCATGCCGTATCCCTCTGTTTGCACAGGTTATGAAGATGTTAGTTGATCAAGGGTAATTAACTCAAGGGTAACAAGGGTAACTGTTTAATTATCTAACATGGCCTCACGGTGTAGGAAGTTGTTCAACCCAGCAGCAAACACCGAGTGACCTACAGGCCCCCACATGCTAACATGAGGGCAGGAAAAACATACTATTGTGAAGTGTTGTAGTGATGAATGCTCAGCGGACATCCCCTCATTTCCACAAAGCATTTCGGTGTCTTTCTCCTTGGTTGGTCATTTTATGTAAAATGTCTCCAGGTTGTTGTGGTTTTCCGCCTCCACGTCCAAAAAAGTGGTCAGTACTGTTTTTCAACAATTAACCCCCAAAAGGTATTTGACGTAGATGAATAAGAGAAAACAAGAAACAGCATGATGTTGTAATTCAGCGACAGGGGACGTTAGTCCACCGCCCCATAAAGACCTGAGTCAGAGCCTGGCGTGGGGGGGGGGGGTGAAAAACGAGCACGGCATCCAGAGAGTTCAGAAAAGCTGCCACGCTTCAACAGCTTCTCCTTTCCACCGATGGAGACTCTGCCAGAAGATTCTCTCTGCTTTCCACAGCTTAACTCCTCTTGCAAGAAGCCCTCTCATCCACAGACTGAGGCCATGCTGATTTATGTGCTGCTTTCTTCCATCTCACTGATCACTGTCGTCCTCAACCTGCTGGTCATCATCTCCATCTCCCACTTTAGGTTCATACATTAATCAACCTGACAAATGAGATGAAATTGTTATCTTGAACACTGGTGATATAGTGTGGTTATTTGACAGTCATTTACTATTTGTGATGGATGCAATTTTTCTATTTTCCTTTTGCATTTGCCTACATTGCCTCAACGTGTTTAAAGGAGCTATGCATGTTTTGGCTGTATGATTACAGTGTGTTCAGTTATGTCGTTCGTCCCCTGCAGGCAGCTGCACACCCCCACCAACCTCCTCCTCCTCTCCCTGGCCATCTCAGACCTCCTCGTGGGCCTCCTGCTGATGCCGGTGGAAATCATCTACATAGAAGCCTGCTGGTTTCTCGGTGACATTATGTGCACAATGTATTATCTCGTAGACTACGTTATTACCTCTGCATCCGTAGCCAATATGGTGCTGATATCAGTTGACCGCTACGTAGCTATTTGTGACCCGCTGCATTACCCAACCAAAGTGACGAAGAGAAGAGTACAGAACTATGTTTGCTTCTGCTGGATTTGTTCTGCTATCTTCAGGATTTTCCTTTTGAATGATCACCTGCAGAAACCGGGGAGTTCCAACTCCTGTTTGGGGGAGTGTGTGGTTATCATTAATTATGCCGCAGGGGTAGCTGACCTTGTTTTCACTTTTATCGGACCCATTCTTTGCATCATAGTTCTGTACCTGAGAGTGTTCGTGGTGGCTTTGTCCCAAGCCCGAGCCATGAGGTCCCGTGTTGCAGCTTCAACGAGCCGACGGGCCGTAACCGTGAAGAAAAAAGAGATGAAAGCAGCTGGAACTCTGGGTTTGGTTATAATTGTCTTTTTGTTCTGTTTCTGTCCCTACTATTACCCCGCGCTGGCAGGCGAGGACACTTCGATAAATGCTTCTTCTGCTCCATTTGAAATCTGGCTCGCACATTTTAACTCCTGTTTGAACCCCGTCATTTACGCCTTTTTCTACCCCTGGTTCAGAAAATCCATTCAGCTCGTCGTGACACTTCAGATTCTGAAGCCCGGCTCCCGTGATGCCAACGTACTACAGTGACGGGCGGGTTTCAACTTTTACATTGAGTTGTTCTTTATCGAAGAGAAATGTAACAGATGGGTGTAAAACCTTTTGATCTAAGGAAATTCTGCTTTCAATAGTTACACATGCTGATTAGCAACTGTCTGTGAGTTCATGTAGATTGTGATTAAAATACTTTGGTAATAATCCTTTGAACATCGACATAATCACAGTTATCTCAAAATGTGAAATGTAAGATAAAAAGGTGATTGAATTTGGTTGATTTTAAAATAGATGAAACAATCCTGGTGCCGTGAAATCTCATCCGAAAGCTTTCAAACCGAGCAATCAGTCAAAGTTGCAGCTAAATATGTCTTTATCTGAAGGTTCATAAACTCCCCAAAAGTTAGATGACATTTAAACAGGTTCAATTAATCTATCAACCGCGCTGTCTAGACTCTTTAGACCAGTGATTCTCAAAGTGTGGTACCACTAGTGGTACGCGGGGCTCCCTCTAGTGGTACGCCAAAGAATCACTGCAATACATATTTTTTTTTTTTTTATTTAAAAAAAAAAATCTTCCTATATTTAAGCTCACTCTTATTGTTGAAACGGTGTAAAATGTTACAATGGCTGACAATATTAAATATACTTCTTTAGGAATAAAACCTTTGCCTTGTTTTTGATGAATACTTAGGCCTACTACTGTATAGTGTTGGTCATTATGGTGGTACCTGGAGAGGCACATATTTTCTAAGGTGGTACTTGGTGTAAAAAGAATGCTTTATACCATTCATTTTCGTAAATCTTTGAAAAATAGTGAGTCAGAAGTAGGGAGTCAAATGTCCATTACTTGCCATGTTTGGCCAACGTCACATAGAGACAAATAAAGTTTGTTCTATATTATTTAGGTTTATTGACATTCTCTGAATGAATGAGGCATACTAATGTTCACATGAAAGTCCACATCTTAAAGACATAAACAAAGAAGAAAAAAAAGAATTGAAGCTCGCTGAAAGAATCTTTCTTTATGACAAATGTTTATGTGCTGAAATACAGCTAAGAAGCCGACTCTTGACTCTTTTTTTGGATTTTGGCCCATATTACTTGGGAGTCACAAGAGTCACGCTGCAAAATACATTTAAGGGATCTCCTGAACCAGCGGTGGGAAAAAAGGATGCATCATTGTACTTTGATAGGAGTTAATATAAAGTCGCACGACACAAAACGCAAGCACAATTATGTTAATAATAAAAACAACTTAACGCGTCTGCACATTTATCTGTTACTACATATTAGTTGATACTCATTTCAATCAATACACAACTGCGGCAATCAATTAAAACTGTTATTTATTGTCATTCTAGTGTGTCGTATTTTTGTTCTTTTGTGTCTATGTAACTTTAATGGTGCTTTGTGACTTGGTAAACAATTGACAAAGGGTTTGCAACAGGATTTGAAGATGTTGGAGTATTAAAGCAAATAGGTCCCTTATATAATGAGCAATATATAACATTCATGCTGAGGCCACTTCAACAACATCAAGGGAAAATAACTCTTTTTAATATTCAAGTTCAAAGGGTTTTCAGAGACAAATAAATACAGTTCTTGGTATCAAGTTGTTAAATTCATTCAGCCAAAGACATAAACAATGTTTACTTTTGTTAGGAAAAGTGCTCCTTCGTAGGTAAAAACCTAAAAACAAAGGTTCACTGATAGAATGAAGAGCGGACTCAGTTATTGTTACCACGTTTTTACTCGCTCTACATCCACAACTACATTACTTTGGCATCACGGGAGTCACGCTGCAGGATCTGAAGGGTGACAATGAGTTTGATGGATCTCCTGAACCACGGGTAGAAGAAGGCATACACTACTGGATTTAGACACGAGTTACAATAAAGCAGCCACACCCCGAAAATAGAAAACACCGCACTGGTTGACGTCTCTTTGCTTGCAAAAGAGGGATAGAAATAAGGACAGAAACAGATCACAAACACCACTACGACAACGCCGAGAGTCCTGGCTGCCTTCCTCTCAGATCTCTTGGCAGTGACGCTGACGGAACCCCGGAGAGAGACAGCTGCGACGTGAGACCTCATGGCCCGAGCCTGAGACACAGCCGCCACAAACACCCTCATGTACAGAGCCACGATGGCAGAAACAGGGCCAACAAAGGTCATCCAGACGTCAACAGCTCCTGTGATGAAGTCTATCACGACCACACATTCTCCGTAGCAGGAATAAAAACTCTCAGGGTGTTTTAGGAACTCCCTCAGCACCACGCCGTTGTAGAGAACGGAAAAAAACCAACACAGGCAAATGCACATCTGGACTCTTTTGTGCGTGACTTTGGTGGGGTAACACATCGGGTCACAAATGGCCACATATCGGTCAATGGAAATGAGCACCATGTTTCCCACCGAGGCCGACGTGAGGATGAAAGAGGCGTAGGTAAACAGTCCACACATCATGCTGCCCAAGAACCAGCAGCCCCCTGAAAGCAGGACTCGAGCCGGCATCAGCAGGAGGCCCACGAGGAGGTCGGAGACGGCCAGGGAGAGGAGGAGGAGGTTGGTGGGGCTGTGCAGCTGCCTGCAGAGGGGCAATGACATCACCGGGTTACACAAAGCAGTTATAGACGTCATGAGAACATTACAATCGGCGTACAAGAGTGTGATAAGTCAACGAATCAAACATTTCTTTCAATATTGGTAACACTAGTTGTATTTGGAACCGTTTTAATAAGTATAAGTATAACTGTGATTTCTAACATGGGAGGTATTCTCATAATACATCTAGACCGTATATCCTTAAAGCAGTTTTTCACTGCATCTGAACTCTGTGAGATGATCTCAGCCGTGCATCATTATCCCAAATAATGTAAAGTGCCTGATATGCTACGATATGCCTTCAGGTGTATCTGCGTGCCTGAAGAGGGAGATGGAGATGATGACCAGCAGGTTGAGAATCACAGTGAGCAAAGAGATGCAAGACAGGAGGACGTAAAGGGCTGCGGCCTCAGCGGCGTGCCGGTCGGGCTTCCTGCAGGAGGTGTTGAGCAGCTGTGGAAAGCAGAGTTCGGCCCCTTCCAGTGTCTCCATCGTCAGAGAGAGAGAGAAGAGGGCGAGAGGCTGCCGAGCTCTCGCAGCTTTCTGACCCCAGTCCTAGGTCATGAAGACGATCTCGCTCCTCCCTCTATTCCCGTGACCAAAAAACCAGTAAGGCAGGGCGTTGCCAGCAGGACGGTTTGTAACAGCATTGGTTGGGAATGGATCTGTGAGGATGTAAATTAACCCTTAAGAAGCGAGAGAGGGGGGGCTGTGATTGGCCGATTCGACGTGAGGAGAAGTGAAAAGGAGTGAATTAACAAAATGTTAATATTGAAAAAAATGTTTCAGGGGAATGCATCAAATCCCCTTCATCGTACATGCATTACTCTGAAAGAAGCCTTTTCAGCAGTAATTTGTTGTGCAAATGAGCTGTTGAGAAAGGAGATCAATGAAAGAATACTGCAGTAAGTGCAGTTCAACACGCATACAAGACACACAGACAGGCCGTGTTTGAGTTTCTGCATTTACAACTGTTAACGAAAACGTACCTTTGGACTGTAATTCCACGCACACGTTTTGGTTATTATAATGAAAAAAACCATTAGGTGTCTTTCTGATTAATGAAAAGCTCCCTAGCGCTCAATTTCCTGTGATTCTGATAACTGCCAACAGATGGCAGCAGCTACTCTTAAATGAAACATGGTTATGGATATAAATATATACGAGCAGCCTCACAATGTTCAAAAAAGAGGCCTTGGCCACACTGACCCCCAGATAAACTGGCATCAAGGAATGTATAACTGTAACTCACCCTGGGGGGGGAATACCATGTAAATTTAGTTCAGCTCCCTCAGCTTCCTCTGCGTTAAAATTACAACACAAAAAGACCTCTTTGGCTCCTTTTTTTCCGCATGCGAGGACATGCGTCATCTATTTGCCAATTGCCATCGAATTCCTACTAATCTCTTGATGCAAGGAGCGCACGTGAAACATTTGCAGTAATTTGCCAGGTTGACACTGGTGAACACAGCAGCGTTTCGTGAGGAAGACAAACAATGCTTTGGTTTGAATGAGATGTTCTCACATTACGGTGTGAACATTTAAAAGGCTCATATTCTTTGTGCGCGTGTGTGTCGTGTGTTCCAATATGTGTTACTGCAGCCAGGGCAACTGACACACGGGCTAATGACTGAACCTAGCAACTGGGATTTAACACACACACACACACATATACACACTGAAGACAGTCTTTGTAACGGGGGCAACAGGTACGTCCAAACTTTTGTCTCTTTAATGCTTGTTTCTGCAGTTAAACATGATCCAAATCAGGAAAATGTCACAACGGGTCCTTTAATTAAATATACCAACATACCTTCTTCGTTTTAATCAACCTGATTCTGCTCCTCACCGTCTCGCTGCTACCTTCTAATGTGAGGAAATTGAGTTTATTCTGACGTTTGTCACGTATGTATGATGAAACATCATACATACATCTCTGAAATACAAAGCGCATTTAGCTTTGTGCTCAACACGCATGCATCCTCTTCATTCATTCTGCCATGACCTCTAATACCCTCGTGGGTGCAGTCCGGTGGGTGGAGAAGAAGCAGGGTGAGTCTGCTGAGTCACTAGTCTTTCACAGTGCTTACAGTCCACCTGCAAGGCCGTCCTTTCAAAACAATTTGCAGCTTTAGTGAAACCTTCCTGCTTTTTACTGAAAGAAAACAAACCAAAAAATGATAACTACCCGGTGTGCTTGGATCCTGAAATGACGCTGAGTATAATCTACACATATAGAGGACGGAGCAGGGCAGCAGAAGGAAGGTCGGCCTGGACCTGTTCCTCCACATACCCTGCACCTCCAGGACTACGAGGCCACGGATGGAGCCTCAGCTCTGGGCACACTATGTAGCAGGAACTCCGGTGAAATGCTGCTGACAGAAATGTGTGCAAACTGCTGTGATGATGCTTAATTAAGTTCAAACTGCAGACGTACGTCGGCCTGCAGCGCACTGAGGTAAAACACCGCAGTTTGGGAAGAGAGCTGCATCATCCAGGCATGAACGGCGTCCGAGACGTGGCAGACAAAGCTGGTGGAACAACCGGTGATGAAGGATCGAGAAGTGGGAACGGACACGGAGGCAGAGGTGTGTTTGTGTGGATTGTCTCGAAAACAAAAAAAGAAATGGCCAAAGCCGGGAATGAATGCAAGTCATACCTATACTGGTACGTACCGGTGGAACTCCCCCTACAGGCCATGTGGATGAACATGATGCTCCGTTTGCTTTCCCTGCAACCAGGCCTCCTTCCTCCTCTGACAGCGAGACGCTCATGCTGCAGCGGAACCCTCTCGGAAGAGGACACGCGCGGTAAGAGGAGCCACGCGGCGATACATTTTGTTAAAGCAAAACTCCCAAAGAGCAGATGTTGTGTACTCTGTTCTGTACGTTTCAGCCAAAACGGGAGGCTCCCAGCAGTGACGTACAGCACGCAAGCCGCTTCCCTCCAGTAGTCGGGGGTCACACCGGCCGGGCGGCCCAGCAGACAGCCCAATCAGCGGCCGACGAGGTTCAATACCAAGGAAAACCGAACGGACGCCATCGACAGCCTCTGTTTCTTCCTTTGCTGCTTCCAGGGAAGGACGGTAACTAAAGCACCCTTCTCTTCGTAAAGTATTTTCTTACATTTTGTAGTTCGTGCTGCTGGTTCTGGGACTCAAACATAATGAACACATTCCTTTTGGAAGTTTTCTGCACCTTTTGAGACATAAATTTGGGATCCAACACTTGATGAACTGTGTGAAAAGCACAAAGTCCACAGCGTCACGTCCCGACAGATACGCGGTCTGAATCTTTTGTCCATCTCACCGTCTCCTCCTTCAGAGCCTCCTCCGGTGGGAGGGTCGGGTCGGCTTGCTGGGCGGAAAGGCCCGAGCAAACGAAGCACTTTCGCCTTCCTACAGAACCTCCGGGATCCCTGTGGGCCCAGCCGGGCTGAGGGAGGCGCCGTCAGGGGGGTTCTGCCTCCGGAGCTCAGAGGTATGGAGGCAGAACGACAGAGTTCTGTTTCGCATGTGCAAGAACCAACAAGTTATTAGAGTTTCCTGTAAGGTGGAAACTCCTCAACATCAACTTAAGCCAATTGTCAGAAATCAAAATAAAAAGAACCAAGAGGAATAAAACCACTTTTCTTTGCCTTTCAAAGGATCCCGCCTGTTAGTTATTGTGACTTTTGCTCTGAAAAGTCTCGTTCTGAAATACAACTTTTATATAAAACTATATAAAATCGTGCTGTGTCAGATTTACAGGCCGAGGCCTCCGGGGGCTGCCTGATCTTGGGTCCTGATGGGGAGGTCATGCAGCTGTCGGTGTACAGCCAGGACCCCCGTCCTACTGAGGGGGACGCAACGGAGCACGGTACCCTCAACGCGCCTTCAAAAAATTCCATCTTCAGGAGATCCAAAAGCCGTGCACTAAGGTCGTAACTGTCAACATTGGGGCGCAGTGGTTATCAATGACTCTTCTCTCTCGGCCTCTCAGGTGAAGGAGACAAGTCACCGCGGGTCATTGTGCTGCAGCCCGAACGCACACACACTGGTGTGTGAACACACACACACACACACACACACACGTCCCACAGCTCTCTCTCTGTTGGCGTCAGTCGTTACTCCTGTGAAAACCTTTAATTCATAAATGGCTTTGTCCAACATTTTGCCGCGCTGTTTTCTTCAGTGTTGAATTGTTTTTGCTGTCATGAGTTGCCGTGAGTTGGCGTAACCCGACGCTGCTTGTGTTTACTTCCTCTGCCACTACCACTGCCTGCACATTGATGCGTGCAGAGGAAAAGGAGGACCTGGACTCCCAGCATGTCCCAGAGGGCGTCATCTCGCACCCTCGTCCCATGCACAAGGTGATTTGGGACTTTTAACTGACTTTTTAAAGATTCAACTGTGTTTGTTTGCTGACTGGAAAGGCGTAAAGGTGGAAAAGATAGTTAAGAAAAACAGGCCGAAGAATCCAACATATTAGTTTACTTTCTAGACTTTTGGCATCTATGCATGTTATTTTTAACATTTTTACCCTCCAACCAGCTCTTAGATCTTCCCGGATCGACGGAGACGAATGCATGTTCACGTGTTCATAACAACACAGGTAAATCTCCGCTGCTTTTGTCATCATAGTTTCAGCTGAAACAAAGTTAACCAAACCTTTGGTTGGTCGAACCAGCAACTGTGACCAAGAAAAAGACACCGGGAGCAGGAAAAGTGTCAGAAATATGTGGAAAGGAGGCTGAAAGCTTTCTAGGGACGCAGCAGGATGGGAGGAAGGAGCCAAGAGGAGGCAACGCTGAGGCAGAAGAGGAGGACGAAGAGGAAGGGCTGAGCAGCACAGGACAGAGCAGCCGCCCGTCTGGATCCCTCCAGTCACGGTTGGTACAATTTAACTAGTTTCATCATAGCAGGTGATTCACAACTTACACCAGGACTTCTAATATCATGAACGTTTCCTCTTCTGCACCAGAGACAACCTGACTCTGCTAATAAAATAACATATTCAACATGTTAAATATGTTATTTTGAGAGCAATATTTTATATTTTGGATGCTGTTGTAGTTTGTCTGTTTGTCGTGAGGACAGTGGCTGATTAGAGATGATAAAGATGATGAAGATCAACGTTACTTCTTTTGTTTAACAACAATCAGCCCAAATCCACCCACAGCCACGTGCTTCGTTCTATTTAGGAAAAGAGAAGCATCCGATGGACAGAAGACATCGGGGCCGAGAGGGGAAGGAAGACGGCAGAGGCAAAAGACAGGAAGTGACACTCAATCGGGGACTGTGGGACGTTCTGCGGTCAGTGTTCACTGATGTTCATTTTAAAGATGCTGTCAGGTGTGCGAAGAACACACCAGGTAGAAACATCTGCGTTCGCCCGAAGCAACGCAGGAGATGAGATGCCGTTCAGCCTTACAGTCACTTTCCTGTCTTTCACAAAAAGACGATGAGAGACGATGAAGGGGAAAAGGGAGAAGTGAAGACGATGGAGGAGAGAGGCGAGCGAGGAGAAGCGGGAAGGAGAAGGAGGGGAGGAGGCCTGGCGCACAAGGAGTTAGTTGTTGGTAAGACGTTGGAAACAGGCACAGCAACTAAACATGACACACCGACATCGGACATTTGCTTTAAAATGTCAAACAAACTATTTCAAAGTATTTCAATGTTCTGCATGTCTTTCCCTCTCATTTCTCAGAGGACCCTCTAAAGGAAGAGGAGGTGGAAATCAGCCAGGAAATGCACGCGGGGTGTCATGTGATGACCGAGAAACGTCCCAACAACGATGCAACGACCGATTCCGAGGAGAACGCGGAGCATCTTCCCACCGTCCAATCCGTGGGCTCCTCCGGGTCCGCTGCTGCAGCCGGCCTCAACCAGAGGAGCTCAAGGAGGTCAGCTGAATCTTCACGGGAGGAGCGTTCGGCTCCTTGCAGCTCCACCGGTCGGGCTTCACGGCGTGGCCGCCTGTCCTGGTGTTCCGCTGTCGTGATGGCGGAGGAAGATCTGGCGCTGGACGCAGCGAAGCCAGGGGTCGCCAGGAGGACTCGGGAGGAGAAGGAGGCCCGGAGAGCAGCGAGAAAGAGGCAGGAGGTGGAGAGGAAGAGGAGTGAGCGGGAGGAATGTTTAACTGCAACTTCATGAACATTCACTATAAATCCACAGGCTGAAGAAGCTGGCGGAGGAGAAAGAGGAGCAGGAGCGAGGTAGACGTGAACAGGCGCAGAGAGAAGGAGAGAGGAGAAGGCAGGAGGAGAGGAGGCGTCAGATGGAGCGCCTCCAGAAGATGAGGGAGGATGAGGATCAGAGGAGTGAAGGTGCTTTTGTCTTCTAGTGAATTATTGCATATTCATAATATATAAAAAAGAAAATTGAAAAAGGTTTTTTTTTATATTAAAAAACATTGTTTTAAAAAACATATTAAAACAGTCTTGGCTAAGTGTCGCTGAACAACATCAAATGAATATTTAGGACATTTGTTTTATAATCTGCATGCATATTGGTTTTAAAGAAACAATTAAGAATTGATCCATTTGCTCAGACATTTTTGGGCCAAGGTAATTATAATGCTGAGGTGAGCAGGGCTCATTATTTGCACCAATGTGAAAATGCTGACATTTCATCTCCTCCAGCTGAACGAGAGCGCCTGCTCCTGGAAGAAGAAAGAAGGCAGGAGGAGGAGAGCAAGAAGCTCCAGGAGATGGATGAGGGTGAGAGGATGGAGTACCTCTTTAGGAAGGAGCAGGGAGAGGAAGAGAGGAGGAACAGAGAAGAGGAGCATAAGAGGAGAGAGGAGGAGGCCGCCGTGCGAGGCTCACAGGAGGCCAGGCTACAGGCGGAGCTTCTTTCCAGGTGTGTACATGCATACATACATACATACATAGATAACATTTTATGCATTCAGATGTAACACATCTCTCTCTCTCTCTCTCTCTCTCTCTCTCTCTCTCTCTCTCTCTCTCTCTCTCTCTCTCTCTCTCTCTCTCTCTCTCTCCTCCTCCTGCAGACAGATGGCGCTGTTGCAGCAGCAGTCTGCCTTTAGGAGGGGTCTAGTGTTGGAGGCCGGGGGTCTCCGTGGGACTCAGGGTATCTCCAGACCGTGGATCTACTCCTATTTCCCTTTGTGACAGCTGCTGGGTCTGAACCCGACGAAACCCGAGACCATCGCCCGTGACCTTTAACCTCCATTCTAGAACAGGGTCTTTGTTTTGTCTGGTCTGTCCTTTTGTTCGTTTTGAGTCACTTATTTGGAAGTATGGATGCCTCACATCGCAGTAGTTCAGGTTATCGGGGGCAGGTGTTTTTAATAAAAGCGGTCGGCATGTGATTGTCTTAATTTTTGTGGAGTAAATAAACAACGAAAAACATGAAACTAAGAGAATAAACAACAAGCTCCGTATGTCCTGGATTAGCAGAGCGCCCATCGCTTCTCACCTAACCTTTGCTCAACAAGTTATACATGTTCTTTCACTGTTATTGTACCAGGATGGGTTATTAATAACGCATTTCACAAAACCAGTGGAAGGAGGTGAATTTACTCTAGTAGAAAGTAAGCAGATTCTTAAGTATTTCCATTTCATCATTTTTCATATCTCTACATCACTACACTCAGGACGCCAATTTTAGTTTCCCTTACTAAAGTTACATTGCTTCTTTGCCAATTCCCATATTTATATTGTAACTATCCCTCCAGCTCTTAGAAAAATCAATTGATTTTTTTACAACCCGGAAGCACTTTCCTCATTCCGGAAATGAAATCACTGGGAGGGCAAAAATATACAGATGTTCAGTCGTATCCTAAAGTTTACGCCGGACTAACCTATCATCTGGAAATGCACAGCAGAGTATGTGGTGAAGACGATAACACCGGACAGTGTAGCTAGCTTGCGTCACAAGTTCTGTGTTTAGCAGTTAGCTAACGCAAGCTACCGTAAGCTAACCTCAGCTAACGTGTCTGTCAGATGCGTCGCTTCAGCTAAGCTAGCAGTCTGGCTAAACTGTGCAACCGCGGACAAGTGGTGAGTAACATGTTTCGTCTTTCATGCTAAAGATAAAATTGATTTTGAGATGTATAACATACCGTCTTTTATCCGTGATATTGCTGTCAAGCTTGCTAATGTTGTTCAACGGATAAACGTTGACGAATTCACCAAACTGCACGTCCATTTGCTGCATGTTCTTCTAATAAATATACTTGTGTATCTATGGCTATATTGTATACCTGTTCAATGTATTATTTTATTATTTTAAGCGACGCATCTGGAGCAGACTGACGTGTGATGAAATGAATAGGTCATGCTCTGCCATTGAAAATCCACGAATGTAAACATGAAGAAAACTTCCATATCAGAATGGTAACAGCCGTTGCAACCTTGCTCTCTGCTGACGTAGAAATTCCGCCACCAGATCTTTTACCTCGCAAATTGTTGTTTGCCGCTGGAGACAACGAGTAGTTTGAATCTGCTCCCTGAGCGGTTGGAGAAATGTGTCCTCAATTCTGTCTATCGGGAAAGAAGTAAAGCTAAAGAATAATAGTTGCACCACATCATATATATTGCACTTTCAACATTCGTTTTTTGTTGTGCATGCAGGCAAAAAGAAGCAGCATTTGCAATGGATGTGAGCATTGCTGTGACGCTGATTCGGGGCCAGATGGGCGCCGTGGTGGAGCGGGCGGTGAACGGGGCGGTGGAGACGGTGCTGGCCGAGATGCTCAAAGTGGTCGGAGTCAAGTTTGAGGAGCTGAAGTCCCAGGTGGCGCTGATGAAGCGGGACGTCGCAACGCTGCAACGGGAGAAGGCCCAGAAGGAGAAGGAGAACGACAACATTCGAGCCAAGCTACGCTACACCGAGCTGAAGCTGAAGTACTACAGGCAGGGGGTGGAGGAGGAGCTGCAGCAGAGGGCCTCCGCCTCCACTCCGGCCCGCATCCACCCGTCCACCTTCCTCCGAACACAGAGAGACGCTGAATGGGTTTCCTCCACCGAGGCCTCCCTGTCATGCTTTACCCAGACCAGGACTTCAAGCGGTCAAGGTAAACGCCACAGAAATGTCCGCCTGCTGCTTGGCTTCCTCACTCTTATTAAATTAGAGCTACAACCCTGGAACATAAGCTTATTGACAAACATCAACAACATCTCATTGTGTAACACAACTGTGTTTGTGCAGCTTTGTTCTGTCCCGCGGAGCGAGACGATCAGGAGGGCGACAGCAAGTGGACCTTCTGTCCGCCGGCGCACGCTGAAGGCAGCGACGCCGCCGCCGCGGCAACGACCCCTCCGGCCCGACCCGCCTCCCCGGATCCGGAGCGGCAGCCGGCCGCCGGCTCTCCGTCCCGCGATGGCTCCGCCCAGGCCGACAGCGCCACACTGCCCTCCTCTGCTCCGCAGGTGACCACAACGCACCGAAAGAAAAACCAGTGCTTTCAAAAAGATGATTGGGTTTGTATTTAAGTTCTACATAGTTCTGAAAGACTAAAACTAAATGGCAAAAGTTCAGATCTTTGAGTGAGCTTTTAAGTCACGCGTGTTTAACATGCGAGTCTGTTTCTTGGTGTTATTGCATTTTTTTCCTTTTTAGTTTGATCACAAAGTTCTGAGAGAAAAAAAAAAAACTGCAAGTCTGAACTAGACAGAAAGGATATTGAACTGTATAAACACAGACTTCCTCACTACTAGAGGTCTGACGCGCTCATCACAGTCTTGAAGTCCCTTTGGCAATGCAGGTGAAGCAGGAGGCCCCGGAGCTGCTACAGGAAGAAGAGGAGGTGATCTGTATCAAGGAGGAGCCAAAGGAAGAGCGGGACGTGACGGCCTCCCTTCTGCCGGAGGGTCCTTTCCCAGAGGTGAGGCTATTTCTCCTCCCCTGGTAGTGGGAAGTTGGCGCTCTGCTGCCTCCTAGTGGAAAGACTTCTTAATTAGAACGGAGAATCGGACAAGTGAAATAAGTCACTGCCTCACGCCTGAATATCACAAAGCCTGTGGATGGTGTTGTTTGCTCTTCCAGGCTCGGCAGTCCGCGACGGAGAGTTTAGGGCCTCCGGTGAGCCAGGGAAGTGACGGCGCAGCCTTCAGCCCAGCCGGACCCGACCCGCGTGAGTAGAGCCGTGTGAGTGCGAGTTCGCGGCGCCCGACCCGCTGCATCTATCGTGTTGACCTGCGAAACCTCTCCGTGTGTGTGCGCGCTCTCAGA
Organism: Apeltes quadracus; assembly: GCA_021346845.1. NCBI lineage: Eukaryota > Metazoa > Chordata > Actinopteri > Perciformes > Gasterosteidae > Apeltes > Apeltes quadracus. The sequence goes on from CM037932.1 coordinate 15,262,403, forward strand.
TCTGATGCCTCCGTCCGTGGCCTCCCTGCAGCCGATGGCGGTTCTGCCATGCGGCGTCCTGCCTCGCCATGCGCCGCGGCCCTGGCCTAAAGACCTCAGTCTTTACGAAGAGTACAAACTGCGCCGCAATGAGCTCCGCAGGCGAAGCATCAGCAGACGCAGGGAGCTGGAGAAGACGCTGCCTCAGCCGCTGCTGGCTGACCTGGTAACGCTCGAATGGGTACCGTTAGACGGCTGAAATCATTTGAGTGGATTCTTATGCTTTCGGTTTGAAAACAAATTTAAAATCAGTTTCGTAGTGTTCATGCAACGCTGTGACGACACTTAATCTTTTTATTACGCTTCATTTGGGGCCATGATAAACCAACTGAATCCAAACTTTTAAAAGAGAAAAGTGATGGGAGATATTTATCGTCTTGTGTAGTTCAACAGGTGACTCTGTACAATGAAATTCTTATTACTTGTTCCAATTAATTTAACTGTGACAAATACGTAATAAAATGTTAAAAGAGAGTAATGTTTAACAAAGGGTCGTCTTACAGCCGCCCACATTTAGTGTGATGCACCATGTTTTCTTTGTCTGTTGAAGGTGCGAGAGCGTCGCGAGAAGACGAGGCTGCGCGTGGCCCGGTGGAGGGCCAAGAGGAAACTGCAGGACTGCATCAAGCAGGATCACGTGAGTCATGACTAAAGCTCGGACGGCACACAGAGGTGTCCAGATCCGTTGTGGTGGACTCGCGTTTTGTTTTTGTTTGTCCCTCCTCAACGAGTCCTGTCTTCGCCGCTCTCAGTCTCTAGGTGGCGCTGCAGGTGTTTCTCCAGCGGGCTTTGCTCTCGGCAGCCAGCGTCAGCAGCTCAGAGGGACGTGTGGTAAGAGCACGCCTTCTCTTCGGGAACATTGATCTTACCGTCTAAGATTTTATGTTCGCATAAAAAAAAAAAGACTTCATTTTACGAGTAGAAGTGACTCAAAGTTGAATATGGGAGGATCGTTTGAGTGAAGGAGACTTCCTGCTTGTGTTTCAGCCTCTGGGAGCCAGCAGAGGACCGACAGCGTCTTCTCAGACCCTCTGCCCTTCATCCCCACCTCCTCCTCTTCCTCCTCGTTTCTCTATCTGGGAGGCCACCACATGGCTCCGCATCAGCACACTGTTACGTCATCCTCCTCCTCTTCTTACCCGCAGCTCAGCCTGTTGCAGCAGTGAGGATGTTCGTAAGTTGAAGCCGAGCACAGAGATTCTTAAAGAATGCGTTCGTCAACATTTAAATGAACATCTGGATGCTGGGCATCTTCTTCTGTTTTATGTCTGTTAGTTCTGTTCATCCCAGGGTTTCTTCACAGTATTCAAACGGTGTCAAAATAAGATATTCACCCCTAATTTATTTGCTGATTTTGAGCCTTTCAAAAATGAGATGCCGTCATAAAACAGGTTGCTTTTCTACACGCAAAATTTCAATGCACACAAGTTTTTTTTAGAGCGAGTCAAATGTGAGACATTAAAAACTTTAACAGAAGCTTTTTGCACAAATTGAATGCTAAAACAGTACCTTTATTGATTATGGAAATGTTTCATTTCATGGAGGATTTTCCTCAAGTGGAACTTCCAGGGATCTTTATCGCTTCCCATGTATCCAGAAAAAAAAACAATGAGCACCTGATATGGACCCTTACTGTCATTTTACATCAGTTACATGTAACCTCATGCATTCAAATACAACATTCAGAATTGTGTGTATTAGTGATATCTTTGAGCATGCACAAGTTGTCCTTCTGCTGTGTGCATGAGTCTGGGCAGAATGGATTGTCCCACTTTAATACTCGTTTTGGCAAAAGAAGTTTTTGATTTTTGTAGTGTATTAAAGAACCAGATGTTACGCAAGTTGTGTTAAGATCTAATAAATGCAGCTGAAATAAGCTCTGTGTTGAACTTTTATTTTATATCTTTGGATGAACAGCCTGCTTATTAATATTTCTCGAGTTCTAGGAAATGAAAAAAAGCAATATAGGACATCATGGTTTGTCATGAACAGTAATAAGTCAAATAATGTGATTCATGACTTTAATGAAATGTGTCAATCATTGTATGATTAAAAGTAATAGTTATTCATAAAAAGTCATAGTATAGCAAGTCTTTAAAAAAGTAAGCATTCATGTGAAGTCGGTCATAACAGTTATATTGTGCCATAAAGAGAAAGTTTATGGTAAAAACAAATGTATTTTATGAAATATTCTGCTTGAAACAACCGGACCATCAAATATGGTGACAGACATTCAGGCTTCACTGGAATGAGCAGAAAACATTTCACTTCATATCAACCTTCACTCAATAACAGCAGAGCATGTGCGCTAACGCTTATATCACATAGATAAAGGTGCGATGCCTGAGCAGAGCTGCGGGGGGCGCCGGCGTGTTCACCCGTTGACTATCTTCTGAGAAATGGCTCCCGGCAGCGTGTAGAAGAGCAGCGCGAGGAACAGCGCGATGATGAGCAGCACCAGCGCGATGATGATGTACTTCTTGTAGCTCCGCCACACCAAGTGGAAGAAGCACTTGAACGGGTTGACGAACCAGGAGAAGGACGTGTCCGGCCGACTGCGGGAGGAAGACGGGGGACAACAACAAAGAGCTTTTACTCCGATGGAAGAGACTTCGCACTCCAAACATCTCTTCAGTGACATTGTGTTGGGAGACGGTAAAGCCGGACTCACTTTGGCTTCGGCAGCGGCTCCGGCTCCTTGCGAGCTCGCCCGACAGGGTTTTTCTCCGCCTCCTCTGCGATTAGAAGATGAAACTCCGCCTCCACTTTCCCCTGATGGATTCAGAGCGCACGCGTCCATGAAACTGGTGGTTTGTAGTGTGTGTGTGTGTGTGTGTGTGTGCGCTCACCGTCAGCTCTCCGGACTTGGCGAAGGGCCACCAGCCTCTCGCCCTCTTCTGCTGGAAGATGGAGATCCTCTCCGTCCCGTCCGTCAACATGTCCGCCTTGCACAACTTTGCCGTCTTCGCCCCTCTCGGGAAGCCGTGGAGGTCCAGCTCCAGCGTGCCTACGCGGCGACACAACACACGCAAAAAAAAGAACACGCTCGTACCGGAGCGACACACACAACGCGACGGAAGCGGCCACACCCACCCAGGAAGTCGTCGGAGGACAGCGTCTCGAAGTCCCACACCTGCAGGCTGAGGATGGCGGGAAGCTTCTGCTCCGATTTATCCAGAGAGAAAATGTGCTCTTTCTTGCTCACCACGATCACCTGTCGGAGAGGCAGAGGAGACAGCGTGACCATCGGCGTTGCTCAGCGTGGTTCCCTCGCGGGCGCGACGCCTCGCCGGTACCTTCTCGGCGGGCAGGTAGCTGAAGGGGAACACGAAGCGCCAGTTGAAGTTCCCCTCGCCGGTCAGAGAGTTGTAGTGGACGTCGGTCTCCTGCCGGTCGTCCTCCAAACCTTTCAACCAGCTGCAGAGAGACACACCGGCGCGTTAAAGCGTCACCAGCCTGACAGACAGACAGACAGACGAAGCTCGGCGGTACCCCTTGACGTAGATATCACTGGACTGCTGGCCGGTCAGGAAGTTGCTGTCCTCCAGAATCACATCCTCCGTGTTCCAGATGATGATTCTCAGCTCGAACCTGAACACACACACACACACACACACACACACACACACACACACACACACACACACACACACACACACAAGCGTTAGACTCGTTTTATGAAAAAAAGGGGCTTTCGGGTACCGAGAGGGACGGCAGTCACCCTTTGGGTTTACGGGGGGAAATGTCCACTGAAGGTCCCGGGGGAGGTAAGTCCATGGGGAACATGTCGACCCACATCTGGACCCGACCCTTCACACACACACACAGAGCAGGTAGGAAATAACAAACACTGAATCATTATTAGACACTCAACCCAAAGATCATGACTTCGTCAGCCACTAGGAGAATTCTAGTGAAATAGTCATTCATTAGTTAGAAGTTCAGTCTGAAGAGAAGTCTGATTCGTCTGGAACACCTGGTCCATGCCAGGCCGATCCTTGTTGAACAGGGTTCTGGTCTCGATGTGTTCTGGGACCAGCCTGCATCCCACGGCCGGAATTTCAGCCCATCGCTGCAGAACCTTCAGCGACAAGTGCTCATAGGACTCCAGTGGCTCGTCTGCGACATGAACAGGGAGTCAGGAGACGCCGTAAGGGACACATCGCAGTGCTTGTGATTGTTAGAAGTAGCGGTTTCGGAACCTTCACCTTCGTGCATGAAGCAAGTCTTTCCGACGAACACCTTGTCGGCCACGGTGATGCGCCCCGGTCTGAAGAGAGGCTCCTCCAGGCCGTGGTCTCTGCACAGCTTGGACAGCAGCTCCGAGGGCTTCAGGCCGTCCCTCCAGGCGTTATAGCCGTCTCTGGCGGGGCGGAGGAGGCAGGAGGGAGGGAGGGAGGAGGAGCACGCAGATGAAAGAAGGTACGAACGGCGAATCGCTTTAACCAGCGGGACGGATACTCGGCCCAAATGAAAGCCTTTCTGCAATGGCTTTAAGCGATCGACAGAGCTTTGGAAGCCTGCGGGAGAGTTTTCGGTGTCAGCGTGATGCATGGGTCGGTGTCACGGTGACTCACAGGCTGTACTCGGTGGGGAGTCCGCAGGTGGCTCTGTGTCGGCTGTAGAACCGGTTCTCCAGGTCAATGCGAGTCTCCCCGATCAGGTCGTCCCCTCCCACCAAGTCGTGGTCGTAGACCACCACCGACAGCAGGGACTCTCGGGGAAACGTCGCCTGCATCTCAAAGGACCTGGAATCACAAACGGGAGCTTTGTGTAAAGCGTAAAGCGTCCCCCACACCTCCCCCCCGGGGAGTCTGATCCCCAGCGGGGAGGGGGGGGGCGCTCACGCACCTCCCGAACACGGGGTTCAGCTGCTTGGGGATGTAGTTGTCCCGGTCTTTGATTTCGTTCTTGCCGAGCCGGAGGACAATGTAAGGGTCCGCCTTCCCGTCCGGATCGGCAGGGTGCAGGTTAGACGCCTGGTGGGAGAGGGGGGGGGGTGAAAGGTCAACACTTTGGTGATCTTAGCTATGCAAAGACATTCACAGGCTGGTCACGCACAGAGACGATGTAGACCCGGACGAGGACTTGGACCGGGCCGTTGGGGGGGATTCCCCTGCTGACCCTGAAGTCCCCGCCGTCCACGTCTTCGTCCCAGTCGTCGTCCTCGTTCAGCTTATACAGGCAGAATCGCCCCTGCGGAGACGAGCGTGCAAATCAGAGGATCGGATGACACGCCAGCGGTTCCCTGCAGACGACGTTCAGCCTCACTGCCTCACCTTGAATTTACCAACGAATCTCCCCTCAGTGGCCCCGTCTTCCTCGTTGGCTTTCCCTCTGAACAGCTCGTACGTGTTCACCCAATCGTTGAAGGAGCCGAACTCCGTCTCCAGCTCCTTGCTGTACAGCTGCAGAGAGTGTGAACAGCAGCTTGGATTAAAACACACACACACACTCATTGGGATTGTGACGTCATTCTCCGCTCAGGTAGACTTTTCACCATCTATTCACGTTGCCTAATAAATGCTCTGAACCTCTGGGTTCTCAGTCTGCGTGTTTCCCGCGGGTCAGAGAGCGTGCCGTGCTTTAACTCAAGAGTACCTTCAGTGTGGTCGCACCAAGGTTTGGATCCAGGGTTTCTTTTCCTTTTTGTTTCTTCTTCTTGTCTCCATTCGGGTCGCCGCCGACTGACGCGACATGTAAATAAGGTGACAACGATGAGTCATGTTGTGACACAAAGCGTGGAAAGGAAGAAAAGGTCAAAGCATTTGTTTTGCATTGTGACGACGGAACGAGTGGCGCCTGTGATTTTAAACCACGCTGCCCTCATTCTCCACCACAAGAAAGATTCACCCGTTATCCACTTACTACGGCAAGTTTGTCAGAAACATAGAAGAACCCCAACCTCATGCCCCAGGATGCACTGCCCACCACAGCTGGATGTAGCTGCAGGTTAGCTCAAAAGAATTATCCACGTGGTTGTACCACAAGTTACCAAGCATAAGATTTCCCACCCAGGAAGTCAGGATTACAAGGCGTTCGACATTTGCAGTGACACATCTGTTTGAGCCGAATGTCGTGGTGCTTACCTAAGGAGTCTATTCCATCACTGAGCAAGCCCTGATACGGCAAAGCTGCAATGCAGGGCGGTGTGAAACATTAAGTTCACCTTCTATAAGACTATTTCACAAGCATTTGTGTATTTAAATTAGACTTCCATCAATAGCATTAGTGGTAAAAGCAACACGTTTCCTTCCACGCTGAAGTAGCTGAACGCGTCATTCTAATATAAGACTAATATATTTGTGTTAAATACTTTTGATTCTCTTGTAATCAAATCCAATGTAAATACGAGATGAGTCAACTCATCAGCCTCCTGGAGCTTTTTGAGGTTGAATTAAGGAGCAGAAGGTCTCACCTTTGTCGAAGACCTGTGAGAAGGAAGGTCCGTCCCGTTTGGCCTGAAACAAGCGAACAAGTTCACAGCAACGTCTTTGTCTCCCGTTTGTTTCTCCGTTTCTGACCTACCTGTTTCTCCCGAGAGGCGTAATACTTGGACCACCAGTCGATGACACACTCGGCCGACTCGTCGGCGATGGTGCGCTTCTTCCGCTTGGTGGAGCGACCCCGGGTTGCCTTCGCCTCGCCGCCCTGCGCTCGCACGCAAGGGAAGGGTCAGACGCCGACGCACGGGATCCATAACAAGCTCACTGTGCAACGAGTCATCGGGTCAGCTACCCTTTTCTTCCCGGGTTCCTCCTCAGGTGGAGGTGGAGGTGGGGGTGGAGGTGGAGGTGCGGGGGCGTCGTCCTCCACAGTGATGAGGACGTCTGGATGGGTTGGTGGTGCAGTCAAAGTGGCGTCTCGGGCAGACGGGTACAGTCCTAATGGAGGGAAGACGAGCGTCAGCCTCCCTGCGGAACGAGATCCAGGAAACACACACACACACACACACACACACACACACACACACACACACACACACACACACACACACACACACACACAGACACTCTGGTGCTACCGGCTGGCTCTGGGGGGGCGGAGGGTCCCGGTGGCTCGGTGACCTTGGGCGGGCGGCCTGTCAGTGAGGGGGCGGGCAGGGCCGGAGGGGGGGTGTACTTGAAGGCGTTGAGGTTGTTGACGACGTGGTTTCCGACCAACGTGCTGCGACCGAAGGCCCGCCAGTCCACGACGGTGATGCTGAGAGGCGGGTGGAGGAGCTCGTTCTCTGGCAGCTCCTGCAGCGGGACGGACGCAAAGCGAGAGGGGATGGAGTGCGACTCCTGGTCCCAAGTGGTTTGCTCCCTTCCAGACGCGAGGCCCAGGAAGGCCGTGTTGGTCTCACCAGCTCTATGGCGTCCACCAGCGTGGGGAAGTTTGGGTTGGACTTGTACTTCGGAATGACGGAGGAACGCAAGGTTTTACCTGCACACTCTATGAAGACCTAGAGAGAAAGATTCCCTTGATGTCACCGTTTCTTAATTTGGTATGATTGCCTCATTCAAGAAAAAAATTCTGTCAATACTATAATGCCTTCCTCTTTTGTTCCACATACGGTAAAGTCATTATAATGTTACGTGAGGAAGGGATTTGTGTGAGTGTGTGTGTGTGTGTGTGTGTTTGTGCACCTGTGGGCGATCAACAGACAGCAGCTGAACCTTCTTCAGCTCCCTCATACCCCAGAATAACACCTGGTGGGAGCAAACAAAAAGGTACACATTTTTAAGTCTTCCACGTACACACGCGTGCACACACACACATGCACGGGACCACACCTCCAGCCTGAAGGTGCTGAGAACAGGTCTGATGTTGGCGGGAACCGTGTAGATGCCTCCTTCCCGTTTCTCCAGCGCCGGCAGACTCTGCTCCGCGGACTCCTGCATCTGCACAGAGAGACTCGTGAGCCGTTCCACGTGCGCGGCCACGTGCACGGCCCCCTCAGTGAAACCCCGCGGCCGGCCCACCGACCTGCAGCAGTTCAAAGGCGGCCAGCAGGTCTCCCCCCGGCAGGCTGCCGCAGTGAATGGGGCTGTACTCCAGGGTCGGGGGGGCGTAGGGGTCGGAGGCCAAGCGGACCTCGGGCACCACCACCGTGGCTCCCAGATACTCCGCCTTCCCCTGCGGGCCAGAGAGAGTCACAACATGCACAACAGGAAACCCATCGCTCCGTTCATCTGTCAATCAATCCACGGCGGCGGCGTCACCAGAGCGTCGTCGTCGTACACCTCGACGAGGACGCGCGGCGGCTCCTTCCGGATGTGCTGCAGGTCTCCGCTCAGCAGCAGGGGGCTCATCAGCAAACACTGGTTCCACGTCGGACTGAGAGTCTGACTGATCACCTGGCGGCAGCACGGAGGGGCCGTTACGTCCCGAGTCACTATCAGCGTCCCACCGACCTTCTCGGAACACGAGCACTTACATTGGTGGTTTGGCTGTGTGACAGACAGGTGACTCGGGCAAAGGGGTCAGACAGGCCGGAGGTGTCGGCGGCGATGAGGCCGCGGGCCTGATACATGTGGCACCTCAACTGGAAGGTGTGCTGCTCTGGAGACGACACGAGCAATGATGGTAATTACGTCATTAAATGCCAACGACACGTTTGTGTTTGGGCGCAAGTAAGAAATGATTTGGCCGACGAGCAGAAACATGGCGGCGTTGTTGCGCTCGGCGGTGTCGTCCCCCTTACCCGCACACAGCAGAGATGCCGGAGGCCGGCTGGCGGCGGCGCCCCCTGTGGCCGCACTGAACCCCGCGGGCAGGTCGTCCAGCATGTGGACGGAGTCGGAGCTGGTTCCGTACCACAGATACACGTCTACCTTGGCTTGGACCGACAAGTCTGCCCCTCGTTTCCCCGGAGGCTGCGCGCACAGACACACACACACACACTTGGATGCATGGGTACCGTCAGCGGCCATGTTTACACACAGGTCGACTCGCATAAAGGTCAAGAACCCAGCAGAGTGACAACAGGACCACAAGGAGTGATGGAGAGGGGGGATCTGTGCACTGTCCATGCACTGTGCCTCTGCGTGTTGTATTGTGTTGTGTTGTGTTGTGTTACGGGGTGTGTACCTTCAGAAACAGTGTTACTATCTTGCCACAGTGGATCCCTCGGGCCTCCCGGCTGCTGCAGTACAACAGGTCTCTGGCGCTTAGCCGAGCGTACGCAACGCGCTTGTTGTTGCTCAGCAACCAGACAAACACGTCGGGAACCGTGTGCTGGGGCTGCGGGGGTACAAATGGAAAAGTAAGGATGTCCTACACGCAGATGTCAGGATGCACACGCACACACACACACACACACACACACACAAACATGCAGGGCGAGTCCCGTACCTCCTCGACTAGGAAGCGGATTTTCTGCGTGAGTTTGGTTGCATGCTGCAGCATCTCTTTCATGCCACCAGCTTTTCTCTTCCTCTCTACCACAGACCGGGCCTCTTCTATCATACTCTCCTGCAACACACACACATTTTATAAGAACTGTTGACCTGGTGAAACCTCCATCTCTCACTGTCCAAACTGATTCCTAGCAGCCCCGCGCTGTTAAACCAGAAATGAATACACATCGTCGGTGAAAGACGGCAAAGATGCAGCAGGTCTGTTTAAGGAAGTGTCACACGGTGTGTGTTTGTGTGCCAGATGTTCCCACCAGTTCCTGTTTACACAGGGTGAGGCGTTTCCTGTCCAGCTGAGTCAGGTAGCTCGACTTCCCCTCAGCTTTCAGCTTGGCCTCCGCCGCTGCTACGAAGCTCCTGCAAACACGCCGCAGCTCGAAGAACAGTTCTTTCTTCGCGCTACAATTTATTTTGTGAAGTTGCAGGTTTGAATACGCAAATAAGGGAATTGTCTTAAGTTCAGTAAAATGACAGACATGTTGGAGACACTAGATGGGGTCAATGCTATGAAAGAATCACCGTGCCATTAAGTCAACTTTATTTTGTGTGACACCTTCAGTGTCTGAACAAACCTGGCGTCCACGCAGAATTCTTTGAGAACGGTTTCGAGCAAACGCTCCGCCCCGGGATCCGACTTCCTGTGCAGCTCGGCAGCGCCGGCGACGCCCTCCTCCTGGGAAACAATTAGCATCGGTGCACAATTAGCATTGAGGCGGCTGTGAAACTGGCTGGCTGGTTTTCCCAGCATGGAGCGTGTGCGTACAAACAGCACGGCGATGTTGTCCAGCATGTTGGAGTTGTGCAGTCGGTAGGCTCGGTTCTCCCAGTTGCTCAGCACACTGATGCACGGCTTCTGCTTCTCCAGCGGCAGGTGCATGTAGTACCTGGAGGCGTTCACATGCACGCAAACACAGTTATCCACCACCAGAAATCAAGGGGCGGCAATGTGCTGTATTCGGCGGCCCTCAAAAGGCAGGATGACATCATCAGGCTTCAATCATCTCAACGCGATTTGAAATCAAATTATTTAAAAGGAACAAATAGCACAAAGGTCGTGACTGAGTGAAGAAAAATAAGTATATTTGACAAGAAAATGTAACTGTTTTTTAACTGAAGCTGACTCCTCAAATCCACCACCATCTGTTAAGACTAAAGAATGATTCAAACAATCATGACTGTTTTTGTCTGGGGGTCAAAACACTGCTTGCAAGTATCTGGAAACAGTGGCCACCTTCTTTCGTGCACTGATGCACTTCAGAAAAGCTCAACAGAACCTCCGGGATCAAACGACCGAGCGACTCAACTTGTTCCCCTCCACGATGAGCGGCCTCTGGGGGGGCGTGCTGGACCTGGAGGCGGGCGGCGCCTCCGCCGGCTCCCCGAGGAGGAGCGGGGAGGTCGGCGAGGTGCCGGGAGCCGAGTAGCCCGGCGTGGCGCCGCCTCCGCCGCCGCCGCCGCCGCCGCCTGGGACGTCCAGCGCTCTCCTCCTGAAAGCAGGACTCGGGGACCGGGGGGGCGTTTTCTCTGGAGGCTCCAAGGCGTTACCGTAGTTACCTGAGGGAGGAGTCAAATGAATGAGTTCATCCATAAGCAAAATCACTTAAATCCACCTCACTGCCATCCCAGTGTGGAAAAGGGGGCCGGACTCGACGACTCACCGATGGAGAACTCGAAGCTGATTGGCTTGTCGCCGATCTTCCTGTCAATCATGGTGGCTTCGAACAAGGCTCCGAAGAGGAGGAAGGTCTCGTTGTTGTCGGCATCGAGCTGAACGGAGGAAACATTTATTCATTTTATCAATGATCATAACGAGGCAGCAGGACCATCAGAGCAGGAGGAGGTTATACGACTATTACGCAATAATCAATCAATCAATGGAAGCAAAACCATCCCAGCCAAATCATCAGTAAAAGAAGTGAGAAATGTTTAAATAGTGATTCTACATGTAGTGGTATTGAAGGATGTCATTATGTTGTTATTATTAAATTACCACGGGAGGAGATTCCACCGGCAGCACCTCTGCAGCCGCCGCTTTCCCCTCGTCGGCGGCTCCTCCGGCTGCTGCTCCCGCCGCTCCGCCTCCTCCTCCGCCTCCTCCTCCGCCCGCAGGAGTCTTACCGTCCTTCCCTGCACCTTTACCTGCTTTGGCGTCCTTCGACGGCCTCGCCATCCTGCTGAGCTTGGACTCGGAGCCCGACCCGCCGGACAGGATCTCCACGGCCAGCTCCATGTAGACGCGACCTCTGACACCGTCAACAGATGGAGGAGGCGACGACGCGTGAGTTCCACGCCAATCACCAGTTTCACCCCCCTCCCCCCGTGATTGTGTTTACCCAACGCCGACCTGTAGGACACGCCCTCTCCGATGCCCTCGTTGAGCTCCACCGTGTCGTCGCCGATGGAGCCGTTTCTCACTGAGCCGTACAGGTTGATCCACGCGGGGCCAAAAGTAGGTAAAAACCCTGCAGGAAGAGAGAGGGTGAGACGGCCGAGGGATCGTCAGGTACCTCAAAGCACGTCTGAAGTCCCCCCCTCCTCACCTCTGTCGCCGTCCTGTTCATTGGAGATGCGCCTCAGGTCGAAGTAATGGGTTCCTATGGCAACATCGCCCATGCTTCCATCATCCCAGACCTAGTGGAGGGGGGGGGGGGGGGGGGGGGGGGGGGAGAGAGAGGTCAGAATGCTGGCGTCTGCACACTTGCGTCTGTGGAAGCTGTAGAAGGTCCCGCCTCCCACGTGACCACATCCGGACCTGGATCTTCAGCCTCTGACACAGAGGGGGGAACATCTCCGTGAAGACGATCTGCTCGTTCCACGCCGGCTCGGCTGTAGACTTCTGAGTGGAGGTGCGACCCTGCAGTGCAAAAGGGGGGGAGCTTAGATGAATGAGAGGAAGGGTTGTAATTTGCTGTTCATGTTTGAGCCCAATTCAAGCAGACATAAACCATGTTTAGCGTTAATTTTGGACAACCTGCACGGTTCCTGATCATTTGGAAACGGAGCAGATATCAAAAGGCCTTTCGTCTGTCCGGGACTCACCACTTGTTTGAAGAAGCTGACCTCCACGTACGGGTCAATGAGGGCCGTGTTGTCTCCGATGAAGGCCTTGGTGACGTTGGCCATGATGCTGGAGTTGTTCCGAGGAAGGCCCTCGGCCCGATACACCTTCACACAGAAGCGAGCCCAGGGACGCTCGGATGGGAAACCTTCCGGCACCAGCAGGTTCCTGATGGGGGGGACAAGGACGTCGCAGCAGCAAACTCCTGAAGTATTTACATTCCTGCCCAGTCCGGACTGATTTATGAGGCCTTTTCATTCAAATTACAGCAAACTCTGGAGGATTCAAGTCTGAAGCAGATGGCTCACGTCATCTACATCATCAAACTAATACGTTTCTACCCTCTGGGGACCACGAGCATCTGCTTCCAAGGGTTTGCTTGGTCAGAGCTGTCAAATCAGGCAATTATTTGAAATTAAGGACAATATAGCGAAGTTGTGTGGAACTAAAATCTTTTTTTACATAACTATTACATACCTCTCCTACATCCTAATTTCTCATTTCTATCATCTGGTATAATAAAAAAACATCATACTTTTCTATCTGCTCCTCAGCATCACTCGTTTTTAGTCCCGGCTTCACGGCGTCCCCCTTCGATGAGACGCTGATGTCACACTTGACATAACCTTTGACCCCGGTGCTAATGTCCCCAGGATTGGTCAGCATCGCCCACTTGTTGGTGAACTGATGACCTGAAGGAGAAGACAAGGAGGTTCATGAGCTGCCTCTGCTCCTCCCCCAGGTGAGCTCCCTATGCTCCTCCCCCAGGTGAGCGCCCTGTGCTCCTCCCCCAGGTGAGCGCCCTGTGCTCCTCCCCCAGGTGAAGCTACCCGGCTGTCTGTAGACCGTCCACACGTCCACCTTAAAGGACCCGACGCTGAAACTCCTCAGCATTTTGGAGTGCATCACCTGGAACGAAGGGTCAGAGGTGAAGCTTCGGACCGAACCTGGCGACCCAAAGCTAGGACGCCATTAACGGAGACAAAAAAACAATTGGTTTTCATACGACAATTTAAAGAATATGACGGGTCACATGTCATGTAAACCTTATTTCACTTTCAGATCACGGCGGAGAAGAACACTCATTGCATTGATTTCTGGACTTTTCTTACTCACCGTCAGCTTGATGACTTTGTCGAAAAAGGCCTCTTTATAGGCAAAGAATTCAAACACAAAATACTGTTGGGAAGAAGAAAGGGGGGGGGGGGATAGGGGGGGGTCATTCAGAGGGCGTCTCCGGGGATGAGAGGAATCACCTGGAGGACGCGTTGCTACCTCGTTGTAGAACGGAGCGTTGGTGGCCTCTTTGACCGAAGTCTGCTTCTTCTCATCGCCGATCTCCACCAGCACACTCGGGTCGATGTTTTCTCCCACCAGCTGCCGGGCCTCCGTGATGTTGATGCAAATCTACAGGCCGCGGCAAACGTTACCCGGCCGAATAAACACTTTCTTTGAATGTTACATTTTGTGCATCATAAATATGAGCTGATTGTGTTTCTCCGTTTCCCTTCAGGTGCTAAAATGTCTCAGGGCGTCTCTTATTATATTTTAATCCCACGTTTAAAATAAGACTTATTCACCTGGAAGCTCTGCGGCTTCCCTTCACTCTTCTGGATGCAGGTCTTCAGTTTGGCCCTGTGGCGGTTTCATTGGGATGTTTAATGGAGGGAATAAACGGCCAGAAATTCAGCGCTTTGCAAATTTTCATGAAATATTTATAAATTTCACACCTTTTATTGTTTGGTATGGTTCTGGTTCTGACTGCAGAGGTGCCCGGCTGGTCCTCCCAGTTTTCTTCCTGCAGTAGGGCCGACGCCTCTGACGGCGCCTCCGCCTCGCTGTCTGCACGCGCACACATTGAAAAACGCACTTCATTGGAAACCACGGCACAAGCGTTCAATCACCTTTAACTACAACCAGAGCAGACCAGGCGCCTTGTTTGTTGACATCTTGCTAAATGAAGTTCTTCCTGAAACGGGACCATCTTAACATCATTTGGTGATTGTGATGACGTAATGTCATGATTGTGTTGTCAGCACTCGGGGACGATCACATCCCGCTATAAATGACTCACACCAACTGTTTGACAAGGGTTTGTCTTTGATATGACAGGAATGATTACCCTTCTGTTCAACACAACAGAGCAGCTGTGTGTGTGTGTGTGTGTGTGTGTGTGTGTGTGTGTGTGTGTGTGTGTGTGTGTGTGTGTGTGTGTTCCAGGGCCTCACCCACAGCTCCCTTGTTTGCCAGGACCAGGTCTGTGTTGACTTTCTTTTTCTTCTTCCCCTTGAGGCCGAACTTCAACTTGGGCTTCCTGCTCACAGGAGACGGGGAATCTTTCGTTCAACCTCTTGGTCATTGAGGAGAACTCGATTCACAAGTGGTTTTTTTTTATTAAAACTCGTAATGTCAGGACATCATCCTGCAAATATTCATATAGCTTAAAACCATCAGCATTCATTTAAATTGGTCTCCTCTGGTATTTTTCTTGAGTTAGAAGTATGTATTTATGTATCGACATGTCTATGTAGCTCAGATACACATGGTGTGTGTGTGTGTGTGTGTGTCTTTTCTGCAGGTAAATGAATAAGTTTCCTAATCATTTCTTTTTCTCTGTAAAAGTTTCTCAGATTCTGGGAACATTCAGTGAGCTTCAGAATTTCCTCAAAAATGCCAAAAAGTAAAAATGCATTGCACTTAAATCTTTTTCAAGATCCCATTTAAATACAGCCTTCCTAATGCCATTTGTATTAAGTTGTGAAAACGAAGTATCTATTTAACCATTTAAGAACAGTTGACACTTCACAATCATGTCATTACAAGTGTTGCAGATTCAGATATTTGTTCTTTTCTTTTTCCCCTCAAGTGTGATTTCTTCCAGCATCCGTCATTCATTTAACTGGCGATAACTCTAAATGCCCCCGAACGAAAGCCCCTCAGTTTGCTCACCGCCGCTTGCTTTCAGGACTTTCTGAGGGATCCATCCTGCACAATCCAGAGATGAATACCAGGAGGCGTTCAGGTGCTTCAGTCCACAACCGCACCTTTCTAATCTTTGCAGTCCTCTGAATGCTGACGGATGTCTGACTGAAGCACAAGACGCCGTCCCCACGTTGGACCAAGCTGAATATCATTGGACATTACTGCAGGGTCAATAAAGACTTATGGGAACCTCCTAGTTTACAGGCCCACACAATGAACTTAATCCAGACTTTAAACCAGACGGTCCAGCTCGGCTCCTTCATCCTGGTTCCAAAGAAAATATGTTGATCCTATTCGGCACGATGTTTAACTTGCGGCGGTCGCAGAGTTGAAGCCAGGAAGCCAAGTGGGAGTAACACACCTGCGAGTCAGTGCAAACAGCACAGCTGCTCACGGATCCCTCCACAACCAATTTCCTCCTCGATCTCAAATGGTCCTCAGGTAAACCCCGAACACAGAAATCACGCTTAAAATACATTCAGATCCAACTGGTGAAAAGTCCAACCGCAGCAGCAGAACGAGTCGGCGCGGCGGAGGAAGGCCTCCTACCTGAGTTTGGGCTCCATCCCTGCAGTCAGAGTCGCCCATCGGTTGTGTCAGCTGGCTTGAGTCGTAAAGCAGGAGCGAGTGTGAGGAGCCTTTATCTGTTACTTCATCACCTGCAGGAAAGTTCAAGAACAAAACGGCCTCCAGAAGCAGTCCAACCCCTTTCTTTGAATTGTTTAGTTGAATACATCTGGTTTCATACCTTGAAGCAGCAGCAGCAGCAGCGTCGGTGGTGTAAATAAACGTAACGTGAAGATGGCGGTAGTGGCAGTGCAGAGGTATCGATTGTGTTATCAGTATAAATGTTATACATAATGTTACATATAGCTTGCGTGTGTCCATGTGTGTTCATGCAAAGTGGTGATCATGTGACCAGGATGTATCAAAGTTAACAAACCCACCCCTGGTAAACAGGGCGGTCATCAGCCTCATCAGCTGACAGATACGGAGTGAACACGAGGGTAACATCTCAATCATCACGCCTAGAGGTGTCATTATCATTTACAGATCGAGGACAGTAATAAAGGGTATCGGCATTGTCATTCCAAATTAAAATGCCGGTTGGTACTAAATGCTTTTTTTCCAGTAAATATCCAGTAAAGTGTAGAATGTAGAAATAAAACCATGACAACAAAATGTATAAGAAATTCTGTATTAGCAAAGAAATAATACGGTAAAATGCTGTGAAAAAAACATTTGTCGATTTAAGAAATACATCCAAATTATGACACAAGCACGAGTTCTTCTGGAAAATTCCAAGATTGATTATTTTCAATAAATAATATGAATAATGTGTGATTATTCCAAGACCAGAATGTCACCGACTAACCATGAAACAGAACTTTTTCTCTCGTTGTTTAAACAACCTCACTCCCCCCCGTCCGTCCGTCCGTCCGTCCGTCCGTGGCTGCAGCCTCGCCCCCCCGGAGGACCGGCCAGCGGGACGTGCTTCGCCTTCTGGCTGCCACCGAGCCGCACGGAGGCGCCCTGCTCGAAGGCGCGTTGATGCTGCTCACGGAGCAGATGGGATTGGAACCGGTGACCGCAGAGACTCGCTGTCCGTCAGTCTCGGCCGTGGGATCCTGGAAAAGACCAAATGCGAAAAAGGCGAAGGGTTTGAACACTGACTGACTTAAGAAAGTGGCCGTGACCTCACTTCAACCAGTCGCAGAGGACATTTAAACATACATGGCCGATGTTTTCATTCATTTTCATTTAGAACTCACACTCGAGACGTGTTCACATCATAGCAGAGAAACCAGGGAAACCGGATCATCGTTTTTGATCAAAATACCCCGTTCGATTCGCTAAGCGACCGCCTTCGGGCAGCCGACGTGTGTGCAACCGACAGCTCATCCAAGATGGCTGCTGGTAAATCTGGTGGATCTGGTATGATGTCAGTGAACAGACCGCAATGACATGCCGACACGGCACAAAGACGGCGTGACGGGTTCACTTCTCACCGCAAGGGTCCAATTAGCCGCCGTTTTTCGTAGCGCGCGACCGCCGACGGCGAGGAGTCTTAAGAGCTCTCCAGAAAAAGCAGAAACTGTCCGTCTGTGAGGCCGCTTCGTTAAAGAGGACAGTTCACAACGAGCGCTCAGATGATGTGAGGGAGCAGAAAGGGGAAAGTCAGTGGATCCCAGCAAAGGTTTATGAAAAAACATTCCAGAGGTTAATCTGTGAACAGCAGCGGGGCTTCAAGGTTAAAACGGACATTCTGCGCCCGCTCTAACGAGCCAACTTAATGTCGAGAGGCAGGAAACGTCCCTGGACGAGCAGAACGGCCTCAGTGTCTTCAGGGGGGACGAACAGCAAGTAGAGGTTGGTCCTTAGGAACACGAGTAGGAGGAGGACGAGCACAGGAAGCTCTTCAAGGAGCCAAGAGGTGGGAGGGAAGCGTCGGAGTCACAGAGCGTCAATACCTGCAGGAGTGAGAACCAAGGCCTGTAGGAGGTCAGAGAGGGAGACGATGCCTCTGACAACATCGCCAGCGTCCACCAGAACCAACCGGTGCACCTGAGAGAAAGGCGGGATTTAAAAAAACAAAAGTTCTAAGTTGAACCGTGCGATGGTTTCATTGTGCGTCACCTCGGCCTTGGCGATGCGGTCGATGATGGTCTCCAGCGTTTCGTGCGGGTAGCACTTGAGGACGCCCTCCATGCAGCAGGCTCGGGAGGAAACGGCCTCCCGCATCGTCATGTTCAGGTTGTTGTAGTTTTTCTGGGCGGCCAAGTTCTGACCGACGGGGGAAAGAAACGGCAGATCATGTGACTGAGGCACCGCACGCGGCGCTGTTGCGTTCGCACGTATTTATATTAGTCAACGAGATCCATTCATTTGGAAAATCTTTAATTAAAACTAGGAAAATATTATGTTTTAACTACT
This sequence comes from Apeltes quadracus, assembly GCA_021346845.1. NCBI lineage: Eukaryota > Metazoa > Chordata > Actinopteri > Perciformes > Gasterosteidae > Apeltes > Apeltes quadracus. The sequence goes on from CM037932.1 coordinate 15,280,817, forward strand.
CTTGCTTTTCAAGGTAGATTAAATTTTACATGAATTGCTTTCTATGCTTTGAAAGTGGACCAGTAAAAAAAAAAAAAAAAAGAACAATAAACTGACCGAGCTACTAAAAGCAACTAAAAGTGAAACCGACTTACGATGACGTCAAACCTGGAGTAGAGCGCCACCACTTTACCTACAGGGGACACACGGAGACATTTAGGGGCCGAGGACAACCTCGACACCGGATGGAAAACTACAAGATAAAAAAAACCCTGAACACCAGTAGTGAAGCCTTAATTAACATTAAACAAATAAAGGGGGCCGTCGCAGCACCTCGCTCGCTGACCACGGGCAGCGCGGACACGCGGCGCTCCACGAAGATGGTCAGAGCGTCGAAGACGGACGCCGATTCCTGCACCGTGGCGATCCGCTTGAAGGTCCCGATCGCCACTTCGTTGAGCCGCTTCTGCAGAAACTCGGGCTTAGGGATCTTTGATCGCTGGAGGGGAGGAGGGAGAACTACTACACACTCAACACGATTATAAAATCAACATCATTTTTTTCAAAATAAAAGAAAACGTCTTATTGCTAAATTGAATTATTTCATAGCGACATAGGTCATTTGAACCATCGTTACGTGGACGCGTGGTTACAGCAGGAGGAGAAACTCTTACGAAGATGTGGAGGAACTTGAGGATGCGTTTGTGCGTGAGGATGTGCAGGACGTTTCCTGTCGCCGGGTCGATGACCGGCAGCCGGTGAATCTTATTCTTCAACAAGGAGTAGATGGCGTCAAACAGACTGATGGGACGACAAAACTCACCATTAAGGTCAGAATAATTACAGGATCGTACCACTTGATCTAAATGAACTCATTAAAAAAGGGTGCGAAACCACACTGCTGCAGTAATTTATGGTCTGCATTTTAGATGATGACATCCAACCCCGCCTTTAATGAGCTATTTGGAAGGCTGGTTTCACCTGCAGTCCGGAGTGATGCTGATCAGTCTGTTGGTGGAGTACTGCAGGTAGATCTCTGCAGAGAGAGATGAACACGATTCACTGAATGTACGTAGGCGTCTTTCGTAAAGATCAGCGTGTGCAGACCTCTCCACGTCTCTATCTTGTGTTCTTCCAGCTCGTAGATCTGAACCTGCACACAAAGCAGACAGGGTGCTTTTTATTTCATGCATAACCGTTTCATGAGGTCTTCATTTGCTACAAAAGGTCCCAAAAACTCACCAGCGGAGACTTGTAGTAACGATGGAGAATGTTGATGAAGTCAGTGATGGTCAGCATGCCTGCTCACTCACACACACACAATTAAAGGCATTCAGGTTCCCCCAAGAAATACAAACGTGTCAGTAGTGCCATCAACGGCCGTCTCATGTTGCTTACTATCCAAATCGAAATCTCCATTCGACTCCTTTTCCCGCCCAAATGAACCGTTACTGCAGTTTATGAAAACACCAAAAGGTGGCGCTGAATGCACGTTGTGAATATGAATTCAGACATTTATTAAACACTTATAACACAGTCTCGTTCCCTTTTGTAATTGTAACAATACATTTACGGAAAAATGAAATAAAATATATTCTTTTGCATTATCATTTCCAAACGACTTGGATGGCTCGGTTAAATAAATGAAATTAAAAAGGCCACGATTAGAATGCACCATTCCCTTTTTTCTCACTAACTTTTGAATATTAACAGGAAGGGGATCTGACAGTTGGGGTTACTAACATGGTGTGTGTACTGAACAACTTGTGTTGGAGCTCATGTGTTTGCAGGAGGGACAGAGATGCAGACAGAGGCGTATTGTGGCTCACCCACAAAACATTTGAGCTTGTTGTCCCACAGGGGGGCGGCCCGCACGCCGTTAGCCACCAGAGCGAAGAAGGCCTTCTTCACCTGACACAAACACACACACAGTGCAAAGATAGTGGCAACACAGAACCGTCTTGCAGTTGTAGGTCTCTCTGGTGCTCCCCACCTGCAGGGTGGTGTCAAAGATGACCAGTTTGGAGCTGGTGGGCATCGCGTCGTAGCAGCAGTGACTCTTCATGAAGTTCATGTATATGAACGCGTCGGAGTCCACGCCTGCAGGGGGCGTAAGAGCCCGGGCCGCATACGTGCAGCCACCTGGCGACAAAACGACCGAAAAACACAGGACTCACGCTGCTGGTCCACTGGCCAAGTGAAGCGAAAGACCAAAAAGCAGCATTACGTCTAATGTCCACCAGGGGGCGACGGCTCCAGTCCCATAGAAGTCTATGTGAGAAAACGACTAGAGACGTACACAAGTCTTCTTCATTGCCGCGTGGTGTTAAATTTGGTAAAAATGGTCCCTTTAGAGCCAAACAGACCATAAAGCAGGGTGATGTTTTGGGGCGGGGCTACCTTATGATTGACAGGTGTCACACAAAATGTTCTTTACCTGTGCTCTTCATTGAAAGAACATCCTCTTCCTCATCCATCTCAAATAACGGGACCTGGAAAAGGAAGTACATGTGAAATCATCCCTATAATACACACACACATATATGTATGTTTTATATGGCTCCCCACAAAAAGTATGGAGGTTGCAGAAAAAGCTCATCCTATTAAACGTGGAGGGAATGTTGATGCCGAGTGGCAGAGAGAGAGAGAGAACTCCGAGCGGACAGCTGGGCAGAGGAGCAGCAAACAGACAGCGTATCGTCACGTCCTGAGATACTTCCCCACAGAACACTTTTAGCGCGCTGGGTCACCACAGTTAACTACACGTAATGGAGACCACCGTTCATCATCTCTGCGACAATTCAGCCACAATTCATCAGCCTCCTCGTACCAGTAGAGGAAGTGTCAGAATAAATCTTTAAAGGAAAATAGAGGAAATAGACGCCAACACAAGATTGACGCATAAGAGATAAGAAGCAGTGCATCCACACTGTTCAGGCTACAAGCCAATAAGCTGAAATATGATTTACTTTCAGAAGGTCAATCAAGAAAGATTGAACCTGCAGGCGAAAGAGGCCCTATAATGATTTTTTTCTAAGCAGCATCTCATTTCCAATGCAAAGTCCAACAAGGGGGGCATTGAGGCGGTCTTACCTCTGCGAGAGGCTCCATGTTCTGGGGAAGAGGAGCAGACGTTCAGCCTCTTTGGCGTCAGATCGATCGGAGAAGACTGGACTACGACGGCCGGTCAGGACATCCGTCAGAGCCTCCGACCATGCCGGGGAGTGGAGGGGGGGGGGGGCGCAGGAGGTAGAAGTGAAAAAGGGACGCTGGGGGAGAGCGGAGTCTGTGCACCAGCAGGCAGCTTCGTCCAGCAGGGTGTGAACGTCTGGGAAAGACTGAGGTCTAAATCCGGACTGAGGGTCAGAGGCCTGTGGCATTCGCACAGAGGGAGGGACCGGTGCATTAACCAGGACGCTTGAGACACACACACACACACACACACCCTAGTATGGGGACAGACCTTATCAAGCAGCTCATCACCATCCGTTGGCGAGCTTCGTGTGTTGGCAGGGAAACCTCATCGGTGTCGCCTCCGACGGATGAACACGAGGCTGCAGAGTTTAAACCGTTTAAAGTAACCGTTATGCTGACACTGCTGGGACTGAAAGGCAGGTGCGGCCCCTCGGCTTGGGGTCTTACTTCTATTACTCACAATGACAGTACTCACGCCAAGTTACCATGGTTACTGCGACGCCTTTCCGATCCGCCGGCGGCTCTGCTTGTCTTGTTGTCGTTTCCACGGCGAGACGACACACAACCCGACTCGGTGTCCAAAAGGACAAGTGGAAGCTGCCGCTTCTCCGCTCATTCGGGGAATAATTAACGCAGTTGATCAGCCGTAAATAAAACCCTGACAAGTCACAAAACACTCGTGGTGGTTATTAGCAGTGATCCAATTTTGCAGCAACATTATTTTGCAATTCTGGTGGTGTGACGGAAGCACAAAACGTCTGGCCCGAAACAACGAAGTTAGGAGGAGCTGAGCGCTCACGTCTCCGTCGTCATGCCAAGTTAAAAAAAGTGGACCAGTGCAGCTTTAAGGTTCACGGGACGTTCAAGTTTCACTGTCAACCTATTCATAGATGGGGGTGGTGGGGAGTGGGGGGGGGGGGGGGCCTTCAACTCATCAACTCCGGTATCAACATGGTGTAAATCATTGTGACACGTAATCAGACACCAATTGTAAAGCGTGAGTCTCTCACTCACACACACACACACACACACACACACACACACAGTCATGAATAGTATCACCAGTTACTTTAATTTCAAAATAGCCATCCTGAAAAATAATTACAGCCATTTAAAAAAAAGGTCAAATAGATTGCATCATTTCCATTTAGCAAATTCCCTTAATGTTAATAAACAATTGTTTGTGCTCAGTTGGTCTTCACTTGTTGACCTAATAAGTTTATAAAACGAGTGGATTTTATGCCCCAACAGCCCAAACAAGCCCATTAAAGCATTATGGGATGTTTCTGCACTTCAACGCCACTGCTATTTATGTTGACTAAAAGATAGAATAAACATTACAAGAGGTAATAACACGCTTAGTCACAGCATAAAGTAATAAACAGTCTTATTGGTCTCAGCAGCATCTTCTGCTCTGATCAGACTTCTCATTTCTCCTTCTGCTCCACGTATGATACAATAGAGGTTTATAGAGGCTTGCATTAAGATTTAAACGTCTAAGTATAAAACTGCAAACTACGGCGCTTCAACTCGGTTCTGCCGGCAGCCGGAACACTTGAGGATGTAAAAGGAAGTAAACGTCTTAATGCGATCAACGACCTTTTCTTCCCGTCAACGTGAAACTACAGAATAAAGGAAAAGCCCAAACATTTGCAATGATGTAGTTTTCACAAATTTAAAATTTGATCGACTGATGCAGGTTCAGTCTTCAGGTGCCTCTGAGAGCTGTTCATCCAACGTCTCAAACACACACGCAGCTTCACAGTAATAGACATCCAGTTATGACGTCCGGCTGCATTCAGGGTTCTGGCTGCTTTTTCATGCTGCAGTAACATCCGATCACACATGCTGATAATGTTCACCAGAGAAACGGGAACACCGGTATGGAGGAATAAAAGTGCCACAATTAAATAAATAAATACACCATTAAATAATTACTTAAATGTGTCATTAGTTCATTACAATTACATACATAAATGTGTCGGTTTAAGTATTTCATGAAGCACTGCAACGCAGGATCATGAAATGTAAATAGTAAAACTATATAGGTACATAAAATGAATCGGTATTTGAATTAAATAATGACACATTTATGTATTTAATTGTAATTTTAATTAATTAATGACACATTTAACTAATTATTTAATGATGTATTTATTTAATTGTGGCACTTTTAGTCCTCCATACGGCGGTGACCTCTGCGCATGTTGTTAAAGCATCATTGACTAAATGATGCGGACATGAAGCTTGACGTTTTATTTTAACGAGGAGCTGCTGTGGTCTTTGAACAGAGGTTCACCTGAGGACTAAAGAGGGTAAACAGTGCCTCCATTTCCTGCATAATGACCCGTTAGTGCTCCCTGCTCCCACTTCTGATAGCCAACCACAACCCAAACCCTTCCAGGGGGAGAGGGGGGGGGGGGGGGGGTCCTCAGAGTTCTTAGTCCACCACGCATCCATCGGGTCTCAGAAGGAGGCGGACTGGCGGGGCAGCCGGCGCCGCGGACTGCCAGCGGCGCTGCTGGACACGCTGGATGCAGGACTCAGAGAGGCGGCGCTGGAGACGGAGGCCGCCTCGTCGTGCGACGCGTCCTCGTCGTCGGAGCGGCGCTGATGCGTGACCACCACCCTGGGGAGGCGATGGCGTTAAACTACCCGGATGTAATGGTGTTGAAGTTGAACCTAAAGCTTTTGTCATGCTCTATTCGTTTCATATTGTTACAGTAAATCACACTTTACAAACACATCCACATGAAGGACATTATGCTGGTAAGTGAATATTACAAAGCACATGTTGAATATGTGTGCGTACCTGGAACTGGAGGGGCAGAAAAGGTTTTGTTTGTGGGGATCCAACCTGGAGATGTAGCTGCTCTTGGACCACTGGGGAGAAACCAAAACAAATGGGAACGGTTCAATAATAATAAAAACCATTTGCCTTTCATTATCCATTTCAGACAAAATGGTAAACAACATTCCTCACCATGTGGAGCGGGTCGCTGGTTCCCAGATGGACTCCTTTCTCACAGAGAGACGTCAGCAGACCGATACCTGCACACACGCAGTCCACAACATCTGGATTAACTCCACGTGTTCAGAAAAGCCTTAATAAATCACAATGATTGATTCGCCATAATCCGGATGAATGCAGATTACCTTTGGACCTGCTGCTCCAGTACTTCTGCTCCCACTGGTCCAGCAGGATGTTGAGGTATCTCGGACACTCGAAGAAGCGGAGGTAGCGGGAGGACGCCGGCGACGGGAAAATGCGCTCAAACTGACCCATGCGAGTCCGCTCGTCCTCGCTGCCCGCGAGCACGCGGACGTCCTCCGGAGTCAGGACGTCCAGCACCGTGGAGAGGAAGTCCTGGCAGGGACACGAGGAGACGCGGCTTCACAACTCTTCTAAGTTTTTAAACATTTTTTTTTCCCCTGATTGAACATGCTTGTTTACCTGGTCGGCGTAGCGACGGCTGAGGTAAAAGGCCCGTTTGACCTTTTCGTCGGCAGACGCCTCTGGCTTGGTCCTCTCCCTGGTGCCGACACACAGACTACACACCACACACACACACACACATATGAACTCTACAGCCTTTTCTGAGGCTGCTGTTCGATTCTAAAATTGTGACCAGAATTAAGGGATTTCCCGTAAAGTGACCGGACAGCCTCATGTGGGCCGCAAGGTGCAGTACCGCCTCCCTACCTGCTGGTGGAGCTGGACGTGCTGCTGCAGGGTGCGAACACCTCCTCTTTTTGGGGAATGCGGAATCCTGCCAGGTTCAGGAGGTCTCTGATCATCTGACCTTTGACTGCAACATCCAGCGCCGTGTTGGAATGTAGGCTGCGACGAAAACAAAACCGCCGTAAGGAGATGATGTCATTTTAAAACCTGTGGATGTTTTTATTATTTATTTTGTATGCATGCGTGTTACCTTGGCGATATGTTGACTTCCAGGATCCAGGGTTTCAGCTTCTCATCCAGCATGATGTCGAAGCCAAACAGCTCGTGGCAGCTGTACGGCGTCCTCACGTTGGTCTTCAGCAGGTTGTTGACATACGGCTCCGACCTGGACAGACACACACAGCACAACATTTCACAACCGCGCCAGGATTTCTAGAACGATCCGTCCGAATGATAAAAAAGGAACAGAATGAACTCTGCTGAGCGCAGCGGCAGACTCACCCAATGATGGTCTTGATCACGAATGTCTTTAATCTTCTCCCAGATCCGAGTTGTGTTGACTCCCTTAGAACCAAGATACTGCCACAAGGCCTTCAAAGCCCTGATAAACACACAGACGCACACCCGGAGTTGGAGTTGGGGGAAAAGACGCACTCACAGTAGCAGCAGAGTTTTTTTTTTTTACTTTTGTCAACCACACAAACCATTTGTGTCCCTGGCAGGCCTTGTCGTCGCTGTTGCTCTGGTACTCAGAGTTCTTCTTGTTGACGCTGTAGTTGGTCAGATGCATGAACTTGTTGCCCAGAGTCTTCATGGAAGACGAGTACCTGCAGAAGAGCCGACATCTCATTCAAAGCAATCCACACGTTGATGGGGTCCTTTGTGTTGCATATTGACGTTGGTAAACTGACTTGCAGCTGGCGAATCGGACCAGTCCGTCAGAGAAGATGTAAACGCGCAGCGGGTCGTAGCAGCTCACGTAGACGTAGATCCGCAGGTCGAACTTGTTGCCGCTGATGAGGTAGGGCTTGTGAAGGTACCTAAAACAATCAGTCGTTGATCCTAATGATACATAATGCAGTTTCATCTTCTGGAAAGTGGTCTCAAACCTGCGGTGCACTCGGGTCCACTTACTTCTGGACCAGCAGTGGTCTCTTGCGGGGCATCTGGCTCCATTTGTGGATGACCTGGATTCCTATTCCTCTGGCCGATGCAGGCTGGACACAACAACACAACTCGTTTCAGGCATTTACGCTCTGGAGTCCAGAGTGAAGTGAGTTACTGATAATGTGCCGGCAGAACGCACCGGCTTGATGATCCACTTCTGCCGGGAGCCCCCGTCCTCCCAGGCCTTGCGGAGCAGCTTGATGTCCTGAGGCAGGACGAAGGTTCGCGGGAAGAAGTTGAACTCCTGTTTGCCGAAGCGGACCTGCATCTTGGAGAGGTTCCTCCACAGACGGTCCTTCCTGCCAATCTGAAACGTTCCCGGGAAGTGGTTCAACTGGGACGGGAGGAGAGACAAAGCCGGATCAGTGAACTCCTGGGAGAGCCGTCAGTGGGTTTCGTGTCCCCCCCGTCCCCCGTCCCCCTCTGTGGGTCCATCACCTTCTGGTGCTCTGCGAGGGCCTTGAAGCAAGGAGACTTCATGTGGTGTCCCCAGCAGCCCAGCCAGTCGTGGCTTCCTGCACCGCGACACGGAGAAATCACCGGTGAACAATCACACACCACCACATCTCCAGGGAAACCCAGGTGGGGTCAGCGGCGACTCTCGCGGAGCCCGGAGGACTTACTCTTGGTGACTTTGAAGTGCGACCTGCCGATGGTGTGCTTGACGATGTTCGGGGTGACCGTGCTGATCTTCCATTTCAGGAGTCGCCGTTGCTCGACGGGCAGCAGTTCCACTAAGCGGGCAAATACAGTGTTTTTCAATGTGACCGGCGTTTTTTAACTGGAACGCCTCCACCCAGCTGCGTCGAGAGCGTCACCTTTCTCATCGGCGGTGCTGAAGTAGAGCGTTGGAGCGACGAAGGGGAACAGGCTGGGGACCAACGCGGGTCTCTCCTCTCGCTCGTCCTCGGCCCCCGGTGACATCGGCCCCTCGACGCTGAGAGGAAGAGTGAAGGCGAGCAAATGAATGTGCTCGTCCAAATACGAGCATGCTGCCTCGGCTGGGTCGTGTTCATCAAATCAAATGGGTATTCTTGCAGTAAAAAGCGGCTTTAAACAAACGCGTGAGATTGCTGCCTGAGAAGTAAAGCAACGTCTTACAGCTTTAGATAATGAAGCGTACTCTCTTTTTTTTCCCCCCTCTATTTAGCACTTTAATCCCTCTACGTGGACGGAATCCGTCGTCACCATTAAGACGCGCAAATTACTCACAACTGATTTGAAAAGTAACGCAGCTCCGGTTACCGTCACTGGATTTCTGACCGACAGAAGTCGACATTCCAGACACCAGCATAGTAACACGAGCACATTGCACTGGTAACACACACACACACACACACACACACACAGGTGTACATTTTAACACCGAGTGGTGATCCAACGTAAGGAGGCCTTCTGTTACAGTCAAAATGTATGTTCTCACAAGCCTTAAATCAACCATCTAGCCAGCGGGGAGGACGGAGACTAAATCAACCAGTCCAGCATGTCAAATAAAACCATCGCCACACCAGATAGGAAAAAGAAACCCGCACTCACATGACAGTCATATAGGAAAAATGAATAAACAGCTGGATGGAGGAGGAGAAGCTGATGTTAACCTGCTGCCGATCCGACAGGTGCACGTTGGCATTGCAGCCGCACTGTGCCAACTCAACACCGTACTACGCACGAAGGAGCGACGGCCTTCAGGAAAGGTGTAGAGGAGGTGGTGGGGTGTACGCAAATGAACACACAATCAAAATCAGCTGGCTGGGGAGGGGCGGTGGTGACAATAGCGGCCCCTATCCAGGCTGTTTTAACAGACAATCGGCGCTGGGTCTTTGGTGGGCGTTCTATTGTTGAGGGGAACAACACAGCGGACCTTTCCACCACGCTCTGCTGCTTTCGGCCCCTTCCAACAATTACCACGAGCGAGAGTCCACAGGACCTGATGAGCCCATTTGATCCCGGTCAGCAGATCAATAAGAAGGGGACAGAGATTTTGAAAGATGCTCAAGTTGAGAAAAATTGATCTTGACCGCAAAAGGAATTGGCAACTAGTTTTGAGAGTTTGAGAACACGCGCAGTGTAAAGTAAGCCAGAAAGGACAATGATACAGTTGATTTAAAAATTTTAAAAGCTGTGAAAGGCCGACAGCATCACATGGTGCATAAAGAGGTGAAAACCAAGCACAAAGGTGGAGAGACACTTTTATAGAAATAAATCCCCCCTCCCTCCCCAAAAAAAACAATAAAAAGGAGAACTTTACCAATTGTGAGCACAAACACGGGTCGTCAGTCAGTGCTGTCGTGGGTTCACCTCAAGTGTGTGTGTGTGTGGTTGTGTGGTTGTGAAGCACATTTACCCAGAACAGGCAGCGATGGATGTCGTGGATGAGGAGCCGTTGATGGAGGAAGAGTCTGAATCATCTGAAGACGACGGAAAATAAAAACCAGGGGTTCATTGAGGACGAAGTACGCAGACTATCATCAGAGTGTGCGTACTTTAGCGTCGTACCATCGTCACTACATGCGTTCTCCAGCTCGTCGGGCAGCTCGTCCTCGACTCCTTCCACCAGCATCACACTATCTGAGCTGGAAGACAAAAAAATATAAAATATTAAAAAGGCCAAGGCGGGGACGGGGCTCCATTTATTGTAGAAGCAATGAGCCGTTACACACCCGGACAGCCGAGTCGCTGCGACGCGCCGGGCCTCCGCCAGCGAGGGTGAGGAGGCAATGAGCTGGATGGCAGAGATCTGAGAGGTCACGGAGCCCACCAGGACTCCTGCAGGGCCGGGGGCCACAGCTACAGGGGAAACTAAAGGTCACACCACCATGCCAGCTACTTAAAACTCAGGTAGGCGTTTTCCTTACGGCTTAAGATGTAAATTAGACACTATTTTGAAACTAAACTCGAGCTCCATTGCGACTGCGGGTTGATCAAAGAAGTAAGCAAAACATTTTAAACTAAGAATGTTTTACTTACTCTTCACACACAAAATAATCTGTGACGAAACACCCGAGCTCGTATCGCATCAGTATTCCCAAAGCTCCCTGGACGTCTTGAACGACCACAGCCCGTCTCCCTGAGGAGGAGGTGAACCGGTGGGATTACCGGTGGGATTACCGGTGGGATTACCTGTGGCGGCGCCCGGCGGTGAGGTGCTGACTTTGGCGCTGGGCACCGTCGCCGGGGGGGCCTTTGGAAACGGACCAACTTCGGGAAGACTGATTCTCCTGCGCGCGGGGGGGGAGGAGCCCTCCGGGGCCTGCAGGTTCGGGTCCAGGGTTTGGGGCTTTCTGCGCGAGACGGAGGGCAGCAGCGCCGCCGGTCGACCTCGTACCTCCAGCGGACCGGTCGGAGCGCTCGTGCTTTGTGCCCGGCTGCATGGCGCCGCTTTGGCTGACGCGCTCCTGCGCGTACAAGTCGGCGTTTCTCTCTCTGTGCTTCTCGCCTCTACTGCTGTGCCGTCCGTGTCCGTTCTCAGCGGCGCCCCCGGGTGTTCAGTGGGAGTAAGGCACGGAGGAGGAGGCACCGACGGCAGGGAGGAGGAACGCTCCACGGCTTCAGGCTGGGGGGACAAAACAAGGAAAGGTGGCATGTGGAAGCGGATGTGAGAGGACTTACACATCTATACCGAACAACCATGATGAAGACTACTACAATTAGTAGTGGGCTTCCATCATTGATACTCACCGTTGAGCCGTCCGTTCGCTGCAGAGTGGGCGGCCTTTTGACCAACGGGTCTCTGTAACAAATAGAAGAAATAGGCTGGAATGCCTGGAGGGCGTCGCCTGTGGCGGTGGAGCTTCTGCCCGTTTCTGCATCGCCTCCGGGCGGCGACGCCTGGAGCGACACAGGTTTCCTCATGGCAGCCTGCTTCGTTCCCCGATGTGGGGCGAGCATCCCATTAGGCGTCTGGGGCAGGTGTGCAGACCCATCTGGCACTGTGGTGGATTGGCTGTGGGCGGTGGTTTTAATTCTGTACCCGTTCTCCCCCGCAGACACGGTGAGCCGCCTCGGGGGGGAGGAGGACGTGGCAACGCTTGAGGAGAGAGGTTTGGCTCGATCCGTTCTCCCGGGAGCCGGTCTAAAAGGCACTTTGGTGGCACGCGCACTGACTGAGGTTGTGCCGCTGGGACTACCTGCGTTGGAGCGCGGCCGCAGCTCCGCCCCGTCCCAGGGGGAGGACTGGTTGGTGGGCATCGCAGCGCTCGATGAAGCTGTGGTTGCGTGTGGAGAGCAACGTTTAGGGGCGAGGTCAACGCGCAGGATGGGAGAAACTGGAGGTTTGCTTTTCTAAAAGAACCCCTCACCCACCAACCCACACGCCGGCAGCTTTCCTCTGGTTCTCCTGTGGCAACGACGTCTGGAATGTCAGCTCCAGTGGGATGGAGATGAAAATGTGCTATTGGTCCCAGTGGCTCGTCTCAAAGTTCTCGATATGTCCTGACTGACAGTGAACATAACTGCTGCCACAGGTGCAGTGACAGCAGCAGCAGGAGGAGGAGGAGGAGGCTCGGCAGGACGCCGCAAGCTCGCTATGCTCGGTAACAAGCCTTTGCGGGAGGGCGCAGACCTGCAGGCACGTGAGGTTTCTCTACCAAGGCCGCAGGATTCCAGTTCTAACTAACTGGCACACTCAAGAGTTTGTCCTGGGACTCGAGGGCGAGTCTCGAAGACATCGCTGATGCAAACCGAGCAGGAAGCAGTTGACCCGTCCGCCTCTGAACAACTCCGGCGATGAAACGCGAGCTCTGAGGTGTACGGGACGTGGCTCACAAACAGGAGTCAGGTCGTAGGGCAGAACGTGGCCTTCCTGGAGTTCTCATGTCTTCCTCAGCTGATCCACGGGAGGCGGTATAACGAATTTCCCTGCTGGAAGAGAAGCAGAGTCAGCCTGAGAGAATCTAGACCTCAAATGACGGCCCCTTTTCCTTATGAGGAAGAAAAATTCACACAAGATGCCCCGGTACGCTCAAAAGATGGCCGATTTTGAGATGCGTGAAAAATAAAAAAAATGAATTATGTGAATGCTTATAGTAACATATATGTTCATGTAGAAAATGAAAGTCACCGTTTGAGATTTCTTAAATTAGATTTTTTATTTTTTTTGACTTTCCTCACACTCCACCTGCACAAACACCTGCATTTGTCACTTCCTGTTTGCTGGTGCACGTTAGATTTTATTACTTTATTCCTTCTTTTTTTTAACTAACCCCTAGCATTGTATTATATTTTATTGTATTCCTTGCACTATGCTGTCTATTGTCGCCTGTTGTTGTGCACCAACCAAGTCAAATTACTTGCATGTCTGACATATTTTGGCAATAAATCTTTTCTTTTCTGATTCTGATCATCACTCCATGTGAGCCGGTTAAGGTGGCGAAGTGAGCCGGCTGGCCTGCATCGATAGAAGAGAGTCCTCCTTCGCAACGTCACTTCGCAGTTCCAGATGTTGCCGGTGCTTTCTCATCTGTAATCACAGATTGTGCGGTACGGTGCCACGCCGCCTCGCGCTTAGCTTCGGAGTTAACCAACCAACAGGTCCGCTCTGATCAATCACCTAAAAAAAAAAAAACGGTCAAACGGAGGCTGAGGCCGGACTTACTTTAACGTCTATGAAAGAGGTTCCGCGCGGCCACAGGTGTTCGGATGACGCGTTAGGTCACAGTCCTTATATATAGTCTCTGGTTAGGTTCAGGCTAGCTCCCCCTGCTCACTGGCGTCCAGACAGCGTTAGCTTAGCAACAACGACCGACACAACGCCAACTGCCACCGGCGTATTCAAAGACCCCCCGCCGCCCTCCCGTGGCAACAATAAAACACGGGTCCGTTATCGTTTTATCCGAATATACATACGTACCCCACCACGTGTGCTGTGGCCAACATGACGTCCCGTCGAGGGTGGAGGTTCTTGCGTCGGGGTGAAGTAACGTTAGCTAATAAGTTAGCTGAAAAGTCCGATTGATACGTCACGACCGAAGATCGTTAGTTAAGACGAGAGGTACTCTCCGCCTCACTTCCTGGTTTGCTTCTGAACCGACAGCAATTACATACAGCAGATTGTTTTAATATTTGTTTTTTTTTATCAGAGCGATATTTAAATTAAATATCGAAATATATCTTTATTGATATTTAGGGGGTACTTGGATTGGATTACTTTAATTCGCCATCTACTGCTTCTGCAATGACGTTCAGCCACTATATGTTAACAAAAAATCAGCTTTTTCCATCTTTGTTATTTTAGCCTCGTCTATGAAAATAGTAAATTACAAAGACAAATGCAATCGTGAAATAATGGGGAGTGCAAACCAGGACTGGCCCAGATACTATTTTTGACAAGGGGGTATACACATTCTAAATAGATATGTTATTAAAGATAATAAAATACATACAATATACAGAAAAGGGAGTTGGTGATTATAAGTACAATATGCCTTTTCATTTAAGTTGCACTCAATGTGCCATAATTCTGAAACGATAATCCGATATTAATATAAGTTGAAAAATAGGTTTGTTCAATTAACAGAGTTGTTCTCGAGGCAAAATGTTTGTGTTGGCAAACGTTGACAACACAAAACGTCAAAAAGTTAGACCTGTCTCAGTGTTACGTGTTTCTTTGCATTCTGTGCCCCACAATCCACCGCGATGCAAGTTAGCATTAGACCGGTGTTGCGAGAATTGATGAAATCCTTCAGCCTCCTTTGGGTCGTGCTAAGCAGCAGTCAGCATGGGAAACACACGTCTCCTCAGCATCTCCCCACTAGATGGCTCCCCGGAGGGAAGACCGGCTCTCCTTGTTTCACATTCTTCCTTGTGATATCTCTTTTCCTCTTCTCACCCCTCTTCTCTCCTACTTCCTATTTCCATTCCCCTCTGGGTCCTTCTTGTTAGCCTTTCCTTTCCTCCTATGCCCATTTCTTTATTCCTCTCATATCTGTTTCTCACATACTCACAGTTCATTCTTTCCATTCTTTTGACCTCTTTCCTCCATTATCTCCTTTCCTATATTCTGCCTGATTGTTGTATTATCACTCTCCTCCCTCTGTCCTGTGGTTCTCACTTCCTCCCTTTTTCCGTTCTTCAATCTCTTCTCTATTTCACTTCCTTTACGTATATCCTTCCCAGCCCTCGTCTCTTCTACTTCCTTTTTTGGTTCTCTTTTTCATTTCCTATGTAATTTGAACGTCCTCCTGTCTTCTTGCATGTCTTTCTATCTACTGTTTTTTTTCTTCCTATTCTTCCTTTTGCAACTCCTCTGCTCCTTCCCATCATTCTCCCACTCATCCTTACCTCCTATTTGGACTCTTCTCTTTTCATATCCTCCCCTCTACCCCACTGGCATGTCAGAGCTCGCAGAGAGAGAGAGAGAGAGAGAGAGAGAGAGAGAGAGAGAGAGAGAGAGAGAGAGAGAGCAGCAGGACTACTTCTGTCAGAGCTGAGGACGTCCCGGTCTCAAGTGCCACTGTGAGCAAAGAGTCTGCAGGACAAGCTGGTTGTCCCAGGAGAATAGCCAGTCCAATAACAAACACAAGAACAATCAAAAACGACTGAATTGACACCTTTTGTGGACTATTGGAAATATTGCAACCTGAAGAAAACCTAAAGAAAAGGAGGATAAAGAAGAAAAAGTGACCCGAGGGAAGAAGGAGAAGGGATTGTGAGAACAACCACGAGAGGATGTTGGTGTCTGTTGCATCGCATCAGATACAAAGTGAAGAAGATTATATTTAAATCTTGAAAAGCGGAAATCACAACCACGCATATTTATGTGGTTTTCTTTTTTATCCAAAAGAATAAGGAGGAACTCAGCAAAAAGAAAACATTCAGAAGAGGAATACGTTTTTTTTATCATCCTTTTAACGATCAAACTTGTTTTAGACCAACATTTGGTTGAAGTCCGATAAAAGACGGAGGAACTAGAAAGATGGAATTTTAACCCGTCAGCTAAAAGCGAATGAAGAAAAATAATACCTTTTCTTGTTTTGCTTTTTTTAGTTGGACATTTTCAATAAAGAATCTAAATTTGCAGTTTGGTGAAGATAAAGTAGGAAAAGTTGAACTAATCTAAAAACGTAAAAGGAAGCTACAGAAACGCAGTGACCAAGTTGTAAGGCTACAGAGTATTAAAGCGAAAAGAGTAAATATCTCATAAATAAGGATATCAAAGAGGACACAGAGAAGGAAAGGAATAAGCAAGGAAGGAAAGGAGCCAAAACCAGGACAAATCCAAAGAACCAAACTAAACTACAGAGCAAAAAAGGGACGGCTTGAGGAAGAAATCACAAGGAGGTGACTATGAGGCTCCTGGTGCTCCTTGCGGCTCCGCTCTCCATCCTCCTCCTCCGCGTTGCAGCGGTGGCCCCCGGGGGCGGCATGGCCCCCGGGAGCGGCGTTGCCCCGGGCCGCCTGGAGCGCTGGGTCCGTTCGGGCCTCCAGTCGCTGCAGTGGGACCAGCTGGACCGGTGCCTTCGCATGTCCTCGCTCTCCGAGGCCGAGTGCAGGCGGCTCGCCCACCTGCCGCTGTCCACCGTGGCCGTCTACGTGTCGGAGCCACGCACGGCCGCAGGTACGGGGGCCGAGGGGAGCGACGGGGGGATCACAGCATCCACAGACGCACAAAATCATAAAAAAACCGGTGTAATTTACTCTCTTTAAACATTTCAAATCCTGTCCAGTGCTTCGGAAATGCAGTTTGTATATTCAGCATTTACAGCTCGTCAAATCAAATGAACCGTACATGCTGTTTTATATATGTAATCAAATCAAAATCCATGAAAATTGAAAAATAATCTATGCAGATGATAGTTATTTATTTGAATGGGAATAACTAATGCAAATTGTATGTAAAGGGAGACCCACCAGGTGGGTATAAAAAAGAAAGAAAGCGCAACGTGGGCTTTGCACAAAGCCAGATTCAAAATTCTTGTTTAATTTGGTTGCTGTATGAATATTTTGTTGCATCACTCTATAAATCTGTGACACCTGTAGAACAACCATGATTGAAATCTAAATATTAGACCGTGAATGACGTGTAACCAAACACCTCTCTAGAACCTTTCACGATATAGAGAGAAATAAAACTGTAGTTTGGTGGATGTGAGAGCTGCTGAAGTGGAGACGACTATTTCGTAGAGACAAAGCAACCTTCAGCCATTTGTTTTTAGTATTACAGACGCACTGGAGACACTAATATAAAAATAAATCTTGGTCACTTGAAGACAATTATTTTTCCAAACCCCCCCAGGGAACGCGGACAAAGTTGTGGCCATCCTGCCGGACTCCTCGGGCGGCTCCGTGAGCTCCAAACTGCAGGGAGGGTTTAGCGTCGGCCAGACGCACAACAGAGGCCCCCACAGACTGCAGCAGTCCTTCCCCGGCTCCACGGCCCACGACGCCGTGCTGGTGCTGGACCCGAGCCCCGCGGAGAACTTTGGGCACCCGGTGGTCCTGTTCTACGTGGATGTGAACGTGACGAAGAAGAGGTGCTCTCACCTGGACGGCATTTACCTGGGTGAGACACGGGGGAATCGCGAGACTTTGTTTAAATCACCCATTGCGGGCAGCTGGGGTTGTTAAATAGAAAACCTTTTTTTACGATGTATTAGAAAACATTGCAGATGTCTACAAACCTCCAACATCACCAGAACTGCCGGGTGATGAGAGAAGCAGCAAAAGCATCTTCAATGAGGTGCCACAGGGTTCTAGTCTTGGTCCTTTATCATTTGCGATATTCATGTTAACTATCATCAGTCTTCAATGCGCATCTTTTTGCAGATGCTGCAGTTTTGTATACATGTTCCTGGCTTCACTCCAGCCCAGTGTCCTCCTCAGTCTGCCTGTGGTGCTTTCACAGTTTCACTTAACATGTTAAATGCAATATGAAAGCAGTGTAATAATATTTAGTCGTGAGAATGGGTTTACTGAATTGGTCAATATGACTGTTTTTGTTCTTTCTGTTATTATGAATTTAAGTTTGAATCAGTAGTACCAAACAAGCGTGTATCTAAGCACATATTGAATATGTGTGTGTGTGTGTGTGTGTGTGTGTTGTGTGTGTCTGTGTGTGTGTGTGTAAGATCTGCATTATACAGAAGCGGAAGAACCTCCACTAGTTCATTGTGTGATGCGGGACACTTCTCTGCTCAGCCCTTTTTGCCCCACAGCAAAATCCGATTTGTCTTTCCTCGGGTTTCCAAGTGTGATCTCGCACTTCTATCTTTGTGAAAAGAAGGTTTAGACTTAGAAATTGGACATTTTGCCAGTTAAGAATATTGACGTTTTAGCTGCTGCTTTCAATAGTTACTTCAAATTATTAAAAATCGTTGACAGGAGGCCGGCGGTTCTTCCGTGACAGTGAAGTGGGAGTATTTTGGTCGTGTCTGTAAGAAGGATTTACAATCAAACAATGCTTTTTTAATGAGCCCCACTTTCGGTGGTGGCCAACAACGTCCCTACCGTGGGTAAAAGGCCAAAAGCGAGAGTAAAAAGTGAGTGCTTCGTCCATGTAGAAACCGTCCCAGGGGACATCTTTCCCGTGACGGTCCTCACAAGTTCTGCAAAAGAGACGAGTTTGAAAGTGCAGGTTGTTGACTTCCTGCTGTGAGAGCAGTGAGGGCCAGATGCTGAGGTGAATTTTGCCCGTCAATTATTCATACACACATGCACACACAGCACTGAGCCCCCTGCTGGGCCCTGTACTGGGTTCTTGGACCAAAGTCTTTTAAAGTGAAACTTTCTTGAGACCCCATTTGACCTGGCGGAGAGGATGCAGACAGAGAGATGGTGAGCTGAATTCAGATTTACTAGGGAGCCTTGAAGCAAAACAACACTTTATTAAAATGATATTTTCAGCGGGTGAGGGGAGGCCAAGCTTGAAGTGACCCAATGCGAGAAACGAGCTAAACCTTCATCCTCAAGATGTCTTTCACTCTGTGTCCCCAGGCGAGGAGTGTTTGACTCTGGCTCTGAAGGGCCGTTGCCAGAACCAGCTGAAGCGTCGCCAAGCCGGGCCAGAGAGGCTCATGGGTAATGGCCATCGGCTGGCCGGCGGTGGAAGCCGCCTGGTGGAGCGGGCCGTCGGAGGGCTGTGCGAAGTCCACTTCCTCCCGCTGGTGGTCGGAGTCGGAGACAGCAACCGAACGCAGAGACTCAAATGCGTTGGTAGGTTCCATCTCTCAAGGTTCAGAAGAACTCTGGAGAAGATACCTATGACCCCTCATTCCGGTTTTACATCTAAGTTCCAACATCAAACTTCGATCACCGTACTCACCCTGGAAATCGTTTTAAACGAGCCTGGTAGTTTCCCCGTGCTGACGTGCTAAAAAATCATTGCACGACAAATTCACGTGTTCATGTGTAAATGTGTTAAATATCTCACTTGCTGAGATTACGGTTGTTGAGCGTCACAGGTTGAGTGGCATTCTGCTTCCCTGGGAGGAGACTCTCTGAGCGAGATGCCGAATTATCCTCATGTTATGCCAAGACCACCCACACCTGCAGCCTCTGCCAGCAACCTGGGCCTCGTGAGAAACACTGCTGGGAAAATGATATCACGCTGTTATGGCAAACACAGACAATCCACGGGATAAAACCACCAACCTCCCCCCCCCCCGCACCCTCTCACCTCATATGAGGAGATCAAATGTTCCTTCACTGTTGATCGTGTGTACTGTCCGTTGGGTCCTCGAGCATTGGCAGTTTAAAAACCGTGCTTGAATGTGAATGTGAACACCGAGGCTCCGCTTTATTTGGAAGTTCCCCCCCCCCCCTCTTCTGCTCCAACAGACCATGCAGAGTTCGCGAGGTGCCCTCAGCCGCTGCCGATGGGCTCGCCCAGTTTGCCCGTCTCAAGCTGCGAGCTGAACAAGAACACCAGACGCTGCCACCAGCAGCCGCTGGCCACCCACCTCTCCTGCCGCCTCTACCAGACCTGTGACCACGCCGTGCTCCTCTCGGGTAGGACGCCTGGGGTCCGAGCCTTCCTTACCCACTCCTGCCCCCACCAAAGATCCCCAAACAGATGGACATGAGGGGCGCTTGCCAGTCTCTGCATTATTTGTATATGATAAAGTTGTTAAATATACTTTTACCTGGTTTTCTTCATATATACGCAAACGTACCTCTCCAATAAAGCTAATTCTGATAGAAGGCAACCCGTTGGATCATGATAACGGCTCACAGGTCTCCATCCGCTCTGTATCACCCGTAAGCGGCCTCTCAACGCGAGTGTTTGTAACCGCAGGCGGCTGGCAGCAGCAGATGACGTTCCAGCGCCACGTTGAGAACCTCCAGAGGTTCTACAGAATGCTGCGGAACAACGGCTTCCACAAAGAACACATCAAGACCTTCTTTGCCAGCAGTGGGCAGCTTCCCGGTAGGCCGGCCGAGAACACAAAGTTCTCATTAAAAAATTGGATTATTTGTTTTTTACGAGATTAGGGCCAGATCCTCAGGCCTTGGACGTCTCTTAAATTACTAGGACCAATGTTTTGCACTGCACCACCTCTCCAACCCGTCCCCCCTCCCCCCCCCTGTCCACCCACAGACGACGTCGAGGGCGTGTACTCGGCCACGGAGAAAGCGGTGATTCGTAACCACGTGTCGTACGTCTGCAGGAAGCAGCACTGCGCCGACTCGCTGGTCCTCTACCTGAACTCGCC
Organism: Apeltes quadracus; assembly: GCA_021346845.1. Lineage (NCBI taxonomy): Eukaryota > Metazoa > Chordata > Actinopteri > Perciformes > Gasterosteidae > Apeltes > Apeltes quadracus. The sequence continues at coordinate 15,301,487 of CM037932.1, forward strand.
TGCGCGCAGCGACGGCGCCATGCTGCTGTGGGACGCCAACCTCAACGGCATCGTAAGAGTGACACGCGCATAGAGACGTGACGAGAACATTAGGAGGAAAGGGTTAGCCCGGAGGACGGGTTTGTATGAAGGAAAGAATTCCCCACGTAATGGTTTGTTTCCCTTCACTGACCATGTGTGTGTGTGTGGACTATCAGGCAGAAAAGTCACACACACAGATACAGACTGTAAACACAGGGTAGCCATTATCAGACTGATAGTGTGGTTCCTCCGGTAACACACACACACACACAAGGACCACCCACCCAGACGTTTTGCTGTTGTTGTTCCCCAAAATGTGAATATGAGCTCACCCGGTGGAAGGATCCCAGATGTCTCTCTCCCTCCGCCTAGGCCGACCCGAAGGAGCGATACTCCGTCAACGAGCTGCTGGCCGACCTGGCCGGCTGCAGGGCCGCGCGCGTGCTGCTGTTCGTGGATCAGAGCTACGGCGGCGTTCTGTCCAAGAGGCTGCGCGGGTCTCAGAAGCACCCCAACGTGGTGCTGATCCAGAGCCAGACGCGACACAACCACCAGAGGTCCAACCCGGGCCGAGACGAGAGCAGCTGGTCCCACATCGCCGCCGCCAGCTGCCTGCTGGACCACCTGGGGAAGGTAATCCATCACACTTTCACTTTGATTCTGACCGTCTTCTAATCACGTACCCCCCTGTCCCCCCACTCCCTCCCCTCCTATCAGGGCACGGGGATGTCCCGCCTCCTGGAGCCGTGGGCCGGCCTTTTGAACGTGACGCTGGCCGGCGCCCCGTGCAACGCCACGCCGCCGCTGACGGAGGGCGAGATGCGACGAGAGTACCAAGGCTGCCAGAACCTGCCCACCGCGCTGTGGCACCGGAGGAACCGCGGGACCAACTGAGAGAGAGACACTGAGGCCGCGTGGGAGAGCGAGAGAGAGAGAGAGAGAGAGAAACTAATTCATTACACACACACACACACACACACAGAATACACACATGTTCGCATTACGAACATAACTTAGGGCTTTTAGTTTCAGTGTGCTTGGTGGACGCTGGTGTGTGTCTGTGTGCTCTGTCCCAACTCAGACACAGTAACCATGGCGACGACAGCTCGTCCCAACCGGAGTGCACCGAACACCATGAGGGACGTGTGTGTGTGTGTGTGTGTGTGTATGTGTGAGTTCAGCAAGAGGACAGCCCCTCTGAAACCATTGCTGTGGCTTATGATGGTGTGTGTGTGTGTGCGTCACGGATGACTTCAACATTTCAGAGCTGTTTCTCCGTTTTACAACCTTCCTGCTTACTTTCTACTATCTTTCTCTTTCTTTTCTCTGCGTCCCTTCTCTCGTCACAGTGTCCCTTTAGTCGGCTACTTTCCTCCCAACCTCCTCTAGATCTCCACTTTACCTCCATCTAATTTCCTTCCTCCCTTTATCACCTCAATTTACCCTCCTTGTTTAATTTATTCCCATATTTCTTTTCTTTTACATTCCGAGAGTTTATATACTGAAACCCAAAAGCATTGAAGCGAGTTTTTAATGTACAAGAAATGAAAAAAATAGACAAAAAAAGGCCTTTGTACAGTGAGCCCTGAGAGCATCATATTCCAACTCGTCTCCGTCCCCTCGGCTTTCAGGGCGTCCGAGCGTTTCAGGTAATCCGCTCAGGTGCGATCCAACAAACACGGGACTTTCACCCAGAAGAACGATGCCCGAGTCCCGCGTGGAAAGAAAAAAAAACAACGCCGAGTCGCTTTCCCGTCTTCCCCCCCGACGCACCGATCTCGCTGCCCGACGGACGTTTATCTCATGAAGACACTGCGCACCTGACGAGTATTCATTGGCATGTACAGGGCATCACATGAAACATGCACTCGTTCTAATATTAACCCCCCCCCCCACGCGGACGACGTCCCCCTGGTCCCCCGGTGTCCCTCCGAGTAACCACGTAGTTTCACCCCGGAGACGCGTTTGTCCACAAGAGACAAACTCTGCGAAGGCGGTGGGGGAACTTTGGACAAAGAAACCACGTCCATCCGGTGGAGAAATGTGGGACTTCACAGTTGCTGTAACGACCTGTACAGAGAACGGGACGTGACGTAGCAGAATTGTGTCTAGTTGCATGCCTTCAAATCACAACATTTAGTCAATAAAGTACGTTTAGAACCCAGTGAAGTCCGCGAGATTTATTTCCCCTGTGTAAATGACACACAATGGAGCCCAAAGTAGCGCTTTCACTGTGTGTTCCAAACCGTTCACCACCAACACCATTAAGATGTGGACGGCCGCCGTCCGACCACGACGAACACCTCAAGATGAAGATCCACCAACACCTTCATCCGACAAAACGCAGCACATCTACACGCGGGCGGCGCGGAGCCGGGTGGAGGGAGTCCCTGGGGGTGTTTCCGCATCCTGCCCGGAAGCAGCAGCTTTCGAACCGCCCGGGCTGAAAGGAGCTCCTGGTGCGTGGAGGTTTCACAAGGTGGAGCCCCTCAAAGGTGGAGTATCGATTTACGGAGAAACGCCGTCGCACAATTGTTGTTCCAGAAGCCCTTCGTTGCTCACGAGACTCAGTTCCCTCACTCTGCCCATCTGCCTCCCTCTTTCTGGCCCCCCGGGGGGCTGCTGATATAGATTTACCCTAAACAGTGACCTTTGACCTCCCCCGGCGCTCTCAGCCCATCCGGGATGTTTTCGCCAAAACAACCTCAGTAACACAATCGCCTGCGCTTTGAAACAGGTCGGATTTAATCTTCGCCGGCGCCTCGATGTTTAGCCGCAGGAAGCAGGTTTTTTTTTTCTCTTGCTGGTCTCGCGTGTTTCTCCAGGCTGGAGTTCGTACTCGCCGTCGCCATGCCAGCGGCGCCACCGACCGGAAGTACGCCATTTTAAACGAGAGCAGCAGCGGCTGAACAAAGCTGCGATAAAAGTAAAACTCCTTACTGTTAACAAGAGAGGAGGCCGAACTTCAGCTTTAATAACGAAAACGAGTCGTCTTAGATGAAAGAGTCGCTTCCACGACGCACTGCTCCGAGTTAGGTTCGGATTACGTCGTCACAGGAAGTGGACGCGTTAAAGCTTTGCGAGATCTCCGCTGTGCAGCATAAACGGGCCGAGGCCGCTTCCCCAATTTCTCCGTGTTTGTGTGCATGTCTTTAAATGAGTTTTACATGTGTGTGTGTGTGTTTGTGGTTAGTGCAGGAAGCGTGTGCGGGTGTGTGTGTGCATCACTTCCCTTTCTGTTGTGTTCATCTTTTTTTATTTCATTTTCGTGACCGTGGCGTCCGCCGAGCTGCTCTCGTGTCGGTAAGTTTTGTTTTACTTTCTCCGAGGACGCTCGTTATAACGTGTTGAACATTCCTGGCTTCCTTCCTCAAAGGAACGGTAGGTGTCATTACAGAAATATAAAGTATCAAATGTTTGAACGTTCCGCGTGCCGCCCTGTGCTGTGTAAGAAAAACACCCTTCTTCCACAACTCAATCTTTACGTTCGGTAGTTCGGCTTCGTACCTCATTGATTCTGGAAGAAGCGTGGCTCAGAGTCTGGTGGCCGTTCACCGACGCGCCGACCTCCTTTCCCTTCGATCCCCTCGTGACACCAACTCGTTGTGGAGAATCGCTTATGCCGCCAGGAGAGGAAGCCGTTCCTCTCCGTTCATTCCTTTAATGAGGAACATAAATAACGTATTAACGAGTCAGAATGGTCTTTTACCTTGTTGCACCACCCATCCTTATTTATATGCAAAGCAAAAGGGCGTCTGTTGGGTTTTGTGTTGGTTCACCATCACAATACTGTTAACAATACTAAAAAGGACATTTGAAAGGTGGCTAATTCGTATTGTCTTGTGACACCTTCAAAAAAAAGCTCTGTAAAATCGTCCGGCAGACTTTGATCAACTCTATTCTAAATGAGTAAAAGCACAACACACACACACACACAGAGACAAGAGGTCAAGAGGTCAATGAAAGGAAGAGGAAGAAGAGAAAGCAGAAGAGGAAGAAGAATAAACTGCTGCTAACTGTTGCAGCAGACGTAATGCAGCTGAAACAGAGGAATCGTTCTTTTTTGTTCCACATCCTGTTTCAAACCCCGGTGCTTAAATGTCCCACAATGCAACGTTGTGAAAGAGAATCCGATGTGCAATAATGTGATTTTTAACATTTTAACAAAAAAAAAAAAAACAACAGAAGGGCAGAGTTTTTAAGTTTGTAAGGGCGGAGACGCCGGCGGATGGGAGGAGCTCTCTTCCTCTTCCTCTTCCTCTTCCTCTTCCCGTCCCTCTGGACGCCGCAGGTTGTCCAGTGTTCTCCCACCGCGCTTTCCATCAGAAGATGAATGATTTGTACCTGCAGGGGCCAACCAAGTCCCTGCAGGTGTTTACCCTCCACCAGGTGTGTCCCAGGCTCGTCCAATCAGGGGCCTTCCTACCGACTATCAGTGCTGATCGTCGCTTCTCTCTCCGCTTGCTTGTGAGAGTGACCTCGGGGTGTGAGAAAGGATGTCTTCTTTTCCAGCTCCTATATCAAAGGACTGTATGCATCGGCAGCTGCAGCGTGCGCGTGTGTGTGTGTGTGTGTGTGTGCGATGCTGTCCATCAGCCTGCGGGCCTGAGAGAGACACCACAGGGGTTTAAGGGTCACACACAAAGAACAACCTGGGAGCTTTTGATCTACAGATAGCAAATTTGCAAGCACTTAGGAGACACGCAGGGGACACACAGTCATTCAGGCGTGTCTCACTCGCACACTCACACACGCACACACACCTTCCTCTTTCTGCTATCTGTCCGTTGTGGATCTGGTTCGCCCCGGCGATGGTGGACGGCCTGCCGGTGAGAACGTTAAAGTCACAGCAGGTGGATTTGTGCGAGGCGACGTTACTCGAGTTTGTGAAAGTTTTTTGGGGGCGAGACGAGGGAAGGGGAAGGGACGCGTGCGATGGGAGTCAGGTTGTTAAACACAAACGGCTCATTCCTCAGTGACCAGCTGAGGGACGGAGGACTCCGCGTGGACCTGTCCATGATCATCCATAAAGGACACATAAGTCTTCTTTCATTAATCTAACAGGTCTATTTATGTCCTAAATGTACCATGAGATGATGCTTGATCACTTTAGAAAACTAATTAAAGATTCCTGGTGACGTGCATTAGTTATTTCTTTAGTGTTTTTTAATATGTATGTAATAATAATGTATGTAATATTTTCTCTCCTAAATCCAGTAGCACTTAAATACATTATTGAATAATTCATTTCCCACAATATGGCAAATACTGTTACGCTATATATACACACTCCATATTCAAACATAACATTTTTTTTTAACTGTTAGTTCTTAATATGGTTGTATCAATGTTGGTATTCTGCCCGGGGAGGTTTTGTCTTTTTTTTTTCTTCACGAAAATAAAAAACGAGAGACGAACGCGTGATCGCAGGAGTCGGGGAGCAGTTTCCTTAAAGGTGCTGATGAGCAAATGAAACCTTCACGCTGGATTTTCGTGCTTCTCCAAACCGCTGAGTGTCACTTTAAGCTCCGCTCCGCCTCAGCGCCACCACGGCTATCTTTGGACGCCCACCTTCAATATTTGATGGAAAACCTCGGTCAAAGGTAGAAATATCTCTCCCCGGAGACGGCAGACGTCAGCGCCTTTTTTTCTTCTTCATTCAGGCGAGAGAGGACGAATAAAAGAAGAAAACAGCCGCGCACATGGTCGTGCGCGTTTTTTTTTCAAGGTTATGTTCAACTTCACCACGGTCCGCTCTTTGGCCGTGGATGGATGGAGGCGGGCATGAAACCAGAGGCCAGCATCCCACCGGAGGAAAGACAGCGAGCGAATACGCCGCAAGTCATCCGGTGCAGAACAATTGTAACGATTAGTAGCAAACCATAAAAGCCTTTGATTGTTTCCGAGTCACCATTTGAGCGTCCGCACACTCACTGCTGGGTTTCATCAGCGGCCTGTTCGCCATGTTCTCAGTGACCCGCCTGCTGCGCGTTGCTCATTTTATTCAAAGCCGATGATAAAGAGAGAATAAACAGGCCCTGATCCTCCGTCTGCTGCTGCTATTCAGAGATTAACAGGGTGAAGCAACGTATGAGCTGCAGGTGCAGGTCAACACAAGATCCAGATGATTGATAAAGGAAAAGCTCAGACGGCTCAGCTGGCGATTAGTCTGCGCACATTACAGGTGTGTGTGTGTGTGTGTGTGTGTGAGACGTGTATGAATGCATCTACCACAATACAAACAGATGTAGCAACTGGTGATGCAACTGTTGCCTTATGAAGGACACAACATCAAATCAATGTAGAAGAAGAACGGAGGGGCAATTTAGGAATGTTTGGGAACAAGTTGAACTGGATTGCAGCGGAAAATAAGTGCAACTATGGATTTTTAACTTGTTCCATGCTTTTTAATAAAAGTAATGAGCGAAGAACAAATAACAGAGTGGACGAGAACACAGAAAGTGATTAAAACCTGCGGCAGGATTCGGCACCAAAGAGCCCTGCGCTCTCTGCCCGGGCCTTTCAAGTCTCTTTCAATATCACTCAGCCTGATGAACAACCCGACATCTGTTTCTTTTACTTTTGTCGAGCTGTCATCACGCGTCATCTCATATCCTCCAATCAGCTTTTCACTTAATCGCTCCATCCCTCTCTTTGTGTCCGCTCTAATCCTGTTTTCCTTCCCCCCCCCCGGCCTTTCCCTTTCATCTCTCCGCCTCGCGTTTTTATTTCTTTATTGTCCGTTTGGTCCCCGAATTTGGACTTTAATCGCGTGGCAGCGGACCGCTTTCATCTCAACGGCAGAAATCAGCGTTACGGAAAGCACAGATGTGTTGGGGCATATTTCTGTTCATCCAAAACGGGCCGATACCTGAACAGGGACGACCGTTAAACGCTGTTCAAGATCTCAAGAGGAGGTTTCCTGTGGACTTTGCAGAATGTGGTGCATGTGACCCATAGAGGGCTTCGTGTCGGCCTTTGACAACTGTGGTCGTCCTGTTGCTGCAGATTCGGACCAGCGAGGCCTGGATGTTCCTCCCAGTCCGGGTGCAGGAACACATGCGGCGTGTCGGTAAAATGAACGTGTGTGTGACAGAATGTGCGTCCCATCTTAGTCGTAAGCTAATGGCCAAGGCTAAATGAGCCTTTCCATGATCACACAATGCTGATACTAAAACTCGTTGGATTCTTTGGTGATTCTTTGAGGTGACTCTGTGTGATCTGTCGTTTTAACAAAAAAAAATGAATCAATTCCAGGACAGCTCAAGAGTAATAGATGTTTGTGAGCTGCCTTATGTTTTTTTTAAAAACGATTTAAGTGGCTTGGCCGTCCAGCAGAACAATCCGAGCTTGTTTGTGGATAGTCCGAGCCAGGGCCGGCTCAAGGCATAAGCGAACTAAACGGCTGCTTTGGGCCCCCTTGGCAGGCACTGGTTCGAGCGATCGCCACTCTCTGCTTCTCCCCCCCCACCCCTCCCTCCCCCGCTGACCTTTAAACCTCGCTCCCCCACCTGCGTGTCACAACCTGATGGGACAAAACACCGCCCTCCTCATGACTAACGCCGTCTGTCCCTGCTGCAGGCTGCAGGTCTGCTTCAGCCGGCAGCACAGCCAAAGCACACCAGCAGTTCTGGTCGCTCGGCCGTAGCGGATGCCGTTGAAGAGAACCGCGTCCCGGGGGAGGACCGATGCACCTTGGGACGACAAAAGGGTTCCCTCCTGCGACCGAGCCTTCATTGAACGTTTTTCGGCGCGTCTTCAGATCGGCGGGTCACGGCACACATTGAACCGAACTGGGTTATCCTGCTGCACACACGTCTCTAAATGTTGCATGGCTTGATTCCTCCTGCACTGTATAATGCATGGTGCCCCGGGTCGCAGACAGCACACGTCCTCCTCTCCGCCCACCGAGGCCGACGCGCGTTCCGGCTTCACCCGCTCACCTTCCCGTCCTCCTTGAAGGTGGCGGGGACACGAAACAGTCGTTGCTGGTTCATTGGCCCCCTCCGCGCGACGCAGGTTTGATGTCGTCAATGTGCATTCTCGGTAGTGACCACCGGGGGGCGACTCCTCTGGTCCCGTAGACGTTTATGAGAAGTGACGCGTTGATGACATTCCCATCCCATGGACACATTAATTGCTCCGATCCAACACAGTCACATGTCACAAGCTGGACTCCGGCTCTTAAGTCTCCAAGGAATTCATTTCCGGTTTGTTAAGACGACTCTCCGGTCGGTGCGCAGCCCGAACAATACAAGTTCACTTTCATGGCTGGTGATCACTCACTCTGCCTGCTTTTATTATTATTCATTCCACGTAGAGAGAAAAAAAAAACATCACAGCATATGTATGTGATTGAGCTGACAGAGGTCTAATAGCACATGAAACGGACAGATGGAGGCGGAAAATAGAGGAGAAAAAAAAAGACTTGATATTTCTTTAATTGAGACATCAATGAATAAAGGGGAGAATAGTAGAGCGAGACAGCCGTCTTCACATGCAACCCACAACAACATTACAAATCAGAGCGTCTTCCTTCACCACCTCTGGCTTTTAAGAGTTTCACAGCTTGTTATATTTCCCCCCGCTGTTATTTATTAGTTTATTTTTTAGCTTTCGGGGTGTGTTGAGGAGAGGTGATGCTGATGAGATTGGGTGTTTGAGCCTTAATGCAACAGCTGGAAATATGTGTGCGTTCCGATGTGAGGCCGGCCAGGATGAGCATTCCTGCTTGTTTCCAGTCTTTGGGCGAAGCTAACCCGACAAAATGTTAAATTTCTTAATCTGCCTCTAGTAGCTGCTCCAACCTGCAGCAATTCCACTTACATTTGTTTTTTTACGAAAGTTCCTCCAACCGCTTTAATATGCGAGCTGTCCAGCTGCACCTTTACTGACAAACAGGAAGGTGCATCATCGAACAACAAGAAGAACTTTGAAGTTATGAGCGGTGAACGATGACCGCAGGAACTAAAGCTAATAAAAGCAGCTGTTTATACGCCCCGAAATTAAGAAAACCAAAGAACACTTAGATAACTCACACCAGCACTCGGCCTGCAGAAACAGGCTCAGAGGCCTCGCCACATGTGGCGGCCATATGCAGGGTCCAGCAGAGTGGCAGAGGAGCTGCAAACAAACCCAGCAGGCCGGAGAGGCGGAGCCTGAGCAACAACGTAACGAGAAGTATATATATATATATGGAAAGTTAAGCCACATTTGCATTCTGTGTGGTGACCAGCAGGGGGCGACCCCTCTGATCCCATAGACGTCTATGAGAAAACGACTCCACTACTTCTCTCTTGATTTTTTCCCTCAGAGATTTAAACGAAAAGGTTTGATCACTATGAACTGAACTTCTATTCGTCTCTGATTAGCTGTTCACGGCGCCTCCCAACCATCTTTTACAGTTTACATCATTAAGTCGGTTTCCTCCCAGCTGCTACGGAATAAAGGACGACTTGTGCCGCCGTTACAAGTAGTTTCCACACATCTGTGATCGGCACAGCTGGGCTCGTAAGCTTCAGGTGCTCCGGGTACTTTTTCCCCTTTCGTCATCTCCAGTTTTCAGACACCATCACGTGCGCCAAGATGTTGTTGGGCGGAGGGGCAGAGGGGTGGGGGGATGCGGGGGGGGGGGGGGGGGGGGGGGGGGGGGGGGGGGAGGGGAGGAGTTACCATTGAACATAAATAGATGGTTAATAGAAGATATCAGGACAACAAGTGGGATCCATCGTAATAAAAAGGAAGCCGAGGCGTTTTACCTCCACCTGCTCCTTCTCCTCCTCCTCCACCACCAGAGCCTCCAAAGGTGGAGGAAGATCAAACGCAAACGATGAATCCGCCGCCCACACGTGTGTGCTGAGTAGAACGGCCTCCCGCTGTGTCACTATTAACGCTATGAAACAGGTGTGCAGGTGTGACTCAAGGTCTTTTATTGAGATTCTTAAGTGATAAACAGACGCATTTATTATTAAAGACACAACCGCACCAACTGGGCTATCTTTACACACACACACACACACACACACACACACACACACACACACACACACACACACCACACATCTGGCGTCTGGACTCGTTTATGTAATATTCAGGAACCTTTTACTATGATTTATTCACAGTGTGAAAGGAGTTGACACAGTGTGTGTGTGTGTGTGTGTGTGTGTGTGTGTGTGTGTGTGTGTGTGTGTGTGTGTGTGTAGAGAAAGGGGGGCAGGGTGAAAGTGGAAATCAAGTTGCGTGCGGCAAAATGTAGAAAAAAGAAATTAAGAAATGGAAAGAGACGAATTAGAGGGACAGAGAGCGAGACGCGAAGCAACCGCGGCTTTATGTTGTGTTTGTGGGGAAACATGAAATAAACATGCGGTACGGAGAGACGGAGACCGCGGTAACCGAATGAGAGGTACAGAGGCGTCGCCCCCTGGAGGCCAGGAGGGGGAATTACCTGTGAGATCTCTTGTTGCCACTCTGAGGGTCATAAAATCGGAACAGACGCAGGATGGAGCTTTTCCCCGACGCAGACGGACCGACCTGCACACACGCACGCACACACACATACATTAATACAAATTATATTTATATATACACTGTAAATTAGAGCAGACGTTCTAAACCGGAGCTTCTTCCTTTCTAGAATACTTTCTTTTCTTTTCAGAGGCAAATATTTCACTTGTTATATTTATTCTCAAACTTTAAAAAGCAAACAAGCACGCAAATGTGAAACGGAAGTGACTGGTTGACAGAGTTTGATCGTTTGGATGAAAAACGTGGTGGTCGTAGTTAAAAACACATGAAAACACCGACATGAGGCGCAAACAGCTGCCTACACCAGCACATCTGTGGTTGGCCACCCAATCGGGGACGTAGCTGAAGCAGACTCAACCAACCTCAACCAACCTCCACCTCACCTGCAGCCGGCTGCAAGTCCTGTGCATCCTCAGCATCCGGCACCTGTGAGGAGGAGGAGGAGGAGGAGGAAGAAGAGGGACAACCAGGGTGAGAAATAATAGAAACATTTAAAGACATTTTACAAAATATACAGCAAACCAGCCGAAAAAAAAAGATCCAACCAATTGCAGCGAGGAAGACCATGTGACGTGATGAAAAGATCCGGAGACAGTGAAGACGATGGAGGATGAGGAGGAGGAGGAAGAGGAGGAAGACGAGGGGTGCCGGCTGTTGAGATTCAGTTTTCAGTTTGTTTGTGACGCCAAACTGACTTAGTACAAGCAGGTGTTGCAGGCTTGAAGAGGGGGAAAGATAAAAAGGAGGAGGAGAGGAAGAGGGAAAACTCAATTCCAATACCCTCTCTTCCTTACTCCTTTTCTCCCTCCTAGCCTCCTTCCTAACCCCTTCTTCCCTCTCACCTTCCCCTCACTCCTTCATGCAGATATTTGCGCTCAAGTCATTAGCATTTCCTAAATATTACCAGCCAAGTTGGGTTGCATTTACTTCTCTTCTCCCTCCTTTCTGACCTCCTCCTCCTCCTCCTCCTCCTCCTCCTCCCTGACTTTAGCTTCCCAAGCCAAAGAAAAGGCCCGCTGTGTTTTTAAGGTGCTCTTAATGCTTTTGTCCACATTCATGTGGCTGTTTACCATATCAAGGGCCTGTGAATGAGTCTTTAGCGAGGCAGCCGGAGGACGCCTTTTCCCACCGAAACACACACACACACACACACACACACACACTGAAGGACAGACGTACACACAGACGTACATGCGAGCTGTGTGGGTGGGTGCGCGCGCACACACACACACACAGACACACACACACAGTCCCAGACAAACACTTGTTGATCTGCTAATCCGCCGACCTCTCGCTGTGTGAGTTTCTCTGAAGCGGCGTTTGGGATTCGGGGTTGGTTTTGTTACTGTGGCAATAGTTCATACAAATGGCTTCACTTCCTGCTTTGCTTATGTTGCACAGATGCATCGATTCACTCAAAAACAAAGCTCAAAGCTGAGCAGCGAGTCCGCGGCTGTTTGCCTCCGTCGTTCGTCTCTCTCCTGTACTCGGGCCTCCGTCGTGTGATCAGGGTGGTGCAGGCGGCAGCAGGAGCATCGGACAACACGTTGTCCTTACAGGACTGTAGTATTTAGGTTCAGGTTTTAAAACTACGCTTCTAAATTCATGCGGTCTGCGTCTTTTCAAGAAAAAAGCAAAGCATTTAAGTATTAAGATAAGACGCATTTTAGGTATTTAAGTCTCTCAGCTCTTTTGTCGGTTATTATTGGTTTCGGTGATGCATGACGTCGTTAGATTGATGTAATGTTGCAATGGATTCAGACCTTTTAAAACACCACGACGGTCTGAGTCACACTGACTCATCTTATTCTGCTCAGCGTGTTCACATTCACGTCCTGGTAGTGATTAGTAGGGCGGAGATCAATAGCTGACCTTCTGTTGACACACACACACACACACACACACAGACTCGCTGAGCTAGAGGACCATGCGGGTGAAAACGATGAGTCCAAACCAGACGCTGAAGTAGGACACAAAGGATGGGAAGGATGCTGAACAGGATGCAGCTGAAGCCAGAAAACAAGAAGGTCATGGAGCAGCCGCTGAACGGTGTGTGTAGGTGTGTGTAGGTGTGTGTTGGTGTGTGCGTGTCTGTACACACAGAGATGGGAGCTCCCGGCTCGGCAGGCGGTTGATGGACAAAGTGCTTCTGTCGACGCTCCTTCAGCACGTCTCCGCTGCGTCTGTCCACGACACGCCGTGCAGGTGGGAAAAACAAACGCACCTGAGGCAGGCAGGGGGGAGAGGAAGTGAAAAGTAACCACAAATAAATACAACTATTCTGAACATGTTTTCCTTTGAGCGACACTATTTGTGTAATTTAGTTTTTAATTACAATGATTGTATCCAAAGAATTTCTGCACTGCGGTTCTGCAACTTTTACTTCCTCACACACACAAACACACAAACACACTCATTCACATTCATTACCATTTAGTAAGAGTGCTGGGAGTCGAGATTAAATTAGATGAGGGGGTGAGGAGGAGGAAGAGGAGGAGGAGAAGGAGGAGGAGAAGGAGGAGAGGAACCAGACAGAGAAACAGACACAGTGAGAAAAGAAAGAAAATAAGAATTGGGGGGGAAATGGAAAGAAATGAATAAAGAAATGTGCCTATTCGGCATTCGTCAACCGACCTGTTTCCAGCAGAGGGTGGGAGGTGCGGGGGGATCGGGAGGGGGGGTCGGGAGGGGGGGGAATTAGGGCCCAGACTGGCAGTGGGGGGGGCGGGGTCGGACCCAGAGACAAAACCTCCGTTGTACCGGTGTGTTAACTCCACCGAAAAGGGCCGCTAATGTCGGCTAAGCATGATTGGCAGCAGGGGGTGACCTCCCAGCGTGCGCACACACACACACACATACACACACAGCCGGCCTTCCTCTGAAGTGGAGGCTTCTGGGATGTTGCCCTGTGCTGGATGCGGATCCGGAGTACAAAACAGCGTACCAATGACTTTGGCAGACGATGACACGGCGCCTCCTCGCAGCCAATCAGATCTCATGACGCAGCAGCTGGCGAACCGGCACACCGACGCCGCCGACGACGTCATCGGACTCCGGAGAAAAAAAACACTAAGACCTGTTCGGCTGCTGATAAGATTTAAACATTCAAAGAGTGTTAAGTGTCTTTTTAACTCTTAAACTGCATGAATTAGTCTTTGAAAAAATAGACGGGAATAATGGGGTACATCTGTACAGGTATTTTGGGGAGGTAGTATTTTGAGAAGTAGCCGTTTGTGGGTTTCGTTATCATTTTACAAAAAAAAACACAACTTCCTGTTCATGTGTGTCAACGGTCAAAGTCAGCTTTCCATTAAAATGAGGCTGCAAATGGGATGAAAAAGAATCACTATCCCAAAAATGAACATCTGGTCCAGCTTCAAACCAAATCAATGACATAATCAGAACCTCGAGCGCTGCGCCCCCTGCAGACCAGACGGAGAACGCAGCTTCACACGTGCACTTAATCATACAGAGCAGTAAAAAAATTGAAAAGTATATAAATGTAATCAAGTAAATAACTAGGTGAGTGTTCGAAAGGAAAAGGCCTCTTGGGCTGAAGTGACAATGAAAATAAAATATAAATATAGGATTTAACATGAACATCCGTATTGACGTGTTGTGTTTTGGGCTTTCAGTTCAAAGTGGCTGTGGTCAGCATGTTCCTCAGAGCGATGAGCAGGACACAGAGAGGGAGATTAAAAGAAAGAACCGTCCTGCAGTGGAACACTTTCATAACCGACCTCCTTTAGAACGTTTTACAGTGTAATAATATGAAAAGCTCAGCGCAGGGTTCGGCTCTCCCTCACTAGTTAAACTGTGCAGTGAGTCATTCGTTATAATCTAAACAGCTGGATTTCATCTTCCAAAATAATCTAAATCTCTCTGTCATTTCTATAACCGTTGAGCTCAATCAGCTAAAAGTGAGTAAAGAATTAAGCCAGTGCTTCCACCCGGTGTGATGCTATAGCCCCCCCTAGTGGAGACACACGCACAACCCCTCCACAAGGACACAACAACTGCAAACAAGCAGGTTCTTTATTAGCAGAGAGAAACAGAGCCGCCTGTGCACACGAGTGCACCTGATGGGGGATAAAATCAATTCATTAATTGTAGTTCTGATCGGCCGGCAGTCCAATGGCTTCACGCATCAATTACAGATAACTGAATGTAGATTTTACCTGCTGTACGAGCTCATACGATGACCATGACACGAGTTGGTGTGTTTGCCTTTTTAAATTTCAATTCAATTGATGTATCGGGATGCAGATATGAAACGGAGGCTTTCATGTCAATCTCACACTCCATCTAAATGTGTTGTTTGCATTAGTGGTTTACACAATGATCCAGTCAATTTTATTGCTAATATATTTTCATTAAAAAAGAATAAACTGACCTGGAAACGTAAGGGAATAATTTAGAAAGGAAAACTAATGTTCTATAGAGTTTATACATCAAAATACAATAAATTCCAAAGAGTGAAATACATGAACTGGCTCTGCGCTGATAGAGAAAAAAAAAAGGACCCATGTTTTGAACATTTAGCAACATCCGCGTTGACCAGTCGGCGTGTTTATTTTCAACCATGTTTCAAGAGACGGTGGAGACGAAGGGCTTGCTGCCATGCATCGTGTGATCAGACCCCGGATCTGCTCGGGCGTCCTGTTTTCACTACACAAACACAACTGGGACCGGCGTCGCAGTGCTCCAGCGTCAAAGCGGAAGCAGAGGACACATTCTACATCTGTCTTCTTATCTGTACATTCATGAGTGGAGAAATTAAACCCAAACACTACGGCGCACAAACACAAACTCTTTCCCACCGACGCGGCGCTTTGCGTTAACAAACAGATTTCTAACTTTACATGCAGGTTTTCCCTGATTGTTCTATTTAGTAGTTTTGTAAACAGTGGAAGGAGCAGATTGTAGGTGTCTGTGGGAGGCCCAGTGGTCCTCCAGTAGCATCCAGCTATTATCCCAGTTCATTTTGGTGCAGGTGCAGTCCATTTGATCTGCACAGAGCAGACATTCACTCCTCTAAAGCTGCTCAACATGCTAATTTCACTTTCAACAGACCTGAAAATAAATACACATCATAAATTAAAGGCATATTATAGCAATGTCCAAAGTCTTTGCAAGAAGCCTTCAAATGTTGGTGGTTTAAACTGCTGTTCCTCTCGTTAATGTCCCGGCGGTCTGTTAATGCGTGAACGGACCAGAGGACTCCACGTTTTATTTTTAAATCAGGAGACACCTCATTTATCAGGCAAGAATAACGTGGAAAGGATGATTCCTCGTGAAAACCAGCCCATATTAACAGACGGGCCACACCAAAGCGACCGATTCCCCTACGATCCGGCAGAGTGCATTTGACTCTTTAAAAGGTTAAAGGTCATCAGAAATCCAATATTAATAATAATCCTATTCATCTGTTACCTTGGAATGAGCCTTTAATATCTGCATTGAATATCGGGTCGTCTGCACTGAGTCCACCGTGTTTCTACGGTTCCCCGGGAGGGACAAACCAGACTTTTGCGTGTTTGCAGTCGGCCGACACGCTGCGTCTTCAATCCCCACAAAAGCGCTTCACTACGTTCAGTCTCCTCTGCAGGCCCCCCCCCCCCCCCCCCCCCCCGCCCTCTGGTGTCGCTTAGCAACAGGCCTGAAAAAAGAAACACTTCCTTGACACAAAGGTCTCTGGCTTCCAATATATCATCTGTGCCTTGAAAAATAAAAACTACAAATATAAACCAATATGTCGCCGTTAAGCCTCCTCACAGTGTGTTTCCTAATGCTCGTTTCTTTGGGGTCCAGAACCTTTACGGGTCAGTAACTAATTAGGCAGTGAAAGTAAATCAGATGCAATCATCTCCTCCGCACACATGATGAAAGCTTCAAATTCACAGCGTGTTGCCCCGGGATGGGGGGGGGCGTCACAGCGTGTTGCCCTGGGACGGGGGGGGGCGTCACAGCGTGTTGCCCATGCTGCTGCTCACCAGCCCTTTGATGTTCGTCACGGGCCGAACGTCGTTCAGCTGCCTCCTCCGCTCGATGAACGTGGCCAGCCGCGTGGTGTCCAGGGGGGTCTTGGCGTACTCCCCCCCGTGCGCGCCCCCGCGGCCCACCCACGGGTGCTGCAGGCAGGAGGTGGCGCTCGGCCTCTTCCGGGGATCCTGCTGCAGCGCCGAGGCCACGAAGTCCCTCGCCGCCTGGCTCACGTCGCGGAAGTACTCGTCCGGGAAGCAGAAGTCCAGGCGGCAGATGTTGACGCAGGTCTCCTCCGGCGACTCGTCCAGGAACGGGGACACGCCGCTCAGCGCCACGTAGGCCAGCACGCCGACGCTCCACACGTCCGTCGCCACGGAGACGGGCGTCCCGCGGATCAGCTCCGGCGCGGCGAACTCCGGGTTCCCGAGCAGCAGGTGGACGTAGCGGCGGTGGGCGGACAGCTGGACGGCGTCGCCCAGGTCGACGAGCTTGACGCCCGGGGTGGCGGAGCGGAGGTCCACCAGCAGGTTCTCGGGCTGCGGACACGCAGAAACGACCACACGTTGCATTTCGCTCGGCTTGACGCGCGTTCGAGTGGAAATAAACGCGCGTTCACCCGCGTGACCCTCTGACCTTTAGATCCAGGTGGGCCACCCTGCAGGTGTGCAGGTGCTGCAGGGCCTCCAGCGTCTCTCTGACGAAGAACGCCACCTTCTCCTCCATCAGCTCGTCGTGGGCGGCGAGGTAGTCGAGCAGGCGGCCGTCCTCCAGCCTGACGCGCGCACGTTAATTCACATTTAGACGCGAGACATGCGTCGCTTTTTTTTTTTAAATCGAGATGGACTTACAGCTCGAGGATCAGCATCAGAGAGGCGGGAGACTCGTACGTGTCGAACAGCGCCACCAGCCGGTGATGCTGCACGTGCCGCAGGACGTCTGCCTCGTGCGCCACCTGCTCCTTCTTCTGCATCTTTTTACTCACAAACTTAACTGCAACCTGAGCACAGTTATTACTATTCAGTTGGTTACGGTTGGAAACTGTACCTGAAAATGAACAGTGATACTGCAGGGATACCTTCATTTGCTGCAATTAATGCATCTAAATGTCAACTCATGTCAACTTAACCAACATCTCAAAATCACATTTAGTCGTGACATGAATAAACGCAGTGCCGGCCCGAGCCTCTTGGGGGCCCTAAGCAGAATTTTATTTGGGGGCCCCCCTCCCACCACGCACAGTCACCTGTGCTAGAAGATAATTGCCATAAATGTCACACTATATTGTTATAGCGAAAATTATAAACAAATACAGTGAGGTTATAATACAAAACTAGGGCTGCTTGCAGCTTCGCTGAGTTCGCTTATGGGCCGGCCCTGAATAAACGGAAAAACTTGAATGAAGAACACTGAAATCGAAATGAGTTGAAATGAGTTGAACCCTGAAAAGCGTCACAAACGTTTACCTCTTTCTTTGTAGACTTGTTGAGACATTTTCTCACAACAGAAAATCTTCCCCTTGTGACACAAAGACAAGACAAGACAAAGTGAAACAGAGTTAAAAACTCTGCTGGTTCCGGGCTGAGACGCAGCAACGAGCCACCAGGTACCTTCCAATCTCACAGATCTCAGAGAAGGTCGACTCAAAGTTCTCTTTCCACTGGATGCCGGTTCCGTCGTAGCCAGAGTCTGCACAGAGAAACGAGGTTAGCCTAGCTTAGCATGACAACCACAAACCCACAGGGGGGCGGGCAGCCCCGTTGAGCGCGCAACCTTTACATTTCAAGGAAAGGAAAACGCCTCTTGTTGAGGTTTTTTCGGTTGAAAACCGGTTTGTGTGTGTCTGTGTGCGTGTGCGTGCTTCCGTGTGCGTGTGGACTTACTGCTGCTGGGCAGCGTGATCATATTGGAGGGCTCGGACGGCGGGCCGACCCCCCAGCGGTTGGAGGCTCGCACCCTGAACTGATAGTGACCTCCGGGGATCAGGGCGTCGATCTGGACACACTCCTCCCTGCTGCTGGCCACCTGTTGCCATAGCAACGAGTCTGAGGCCCGGGGGGAGGAGAAAAACGAAAACAAAAGACGGTGACGTGCTGATCAGCGGGGTGTCTCTCCCTCCCCCCCCCCCCCCTCCCGCACACAGACACACACCTTCCTGTCTGTACTCGACCGTGTAGCTGCTGACGGCGCAGTGAGCCGAGGAAGCCGGAGGCGCCCAGTGGATCATCACCGCGGTGCTGCTGGCCTCCTGGGCCACCGGCCTCCCCGGGGATGCCGGGATGCCTGCAGGAGACGCACACGTCTGTATCTAGAACACACACGGCAGCAACGCAACAACCGGTTTGGACTGAAAGGACGCACAGTGAAACACCTCTGGTACTTCAGATGCCGGCATCGTCTTTATGAGTGGAAAGTCACCTTGAACTTTGATGGAGGCGGAGGAGGAGGCAGAGCCGTGGTCGTTAACGGCGACGCAGGTGTAGATGCCGGTGTCCTGAGGCATCAGGTTACAGATTTTTAACAAGATGTCGCCCGTGTCCCTGGAGAGGAGGAATGGATCCAAAAAGGGAAGAGTCCGATTTGAGGGGGAAGAAAGAGGACGATCGGTGGGAATCGGGACTTCAGCGATCTGGGACGTCACCGACCTGATGTCGATGGTGAAGCGGGCGTTGCTGGTCACCGGGTTCTGGTCGGGCCCCTTCAGGGTGACGGAGGGTTTGGGCCGCCCGCACACTTTACAGCAGAGGACCACAGTCTCCCCGAACGCGCACACCACGTCCGACAGGACCACAAGGAACTCTGGTGCCACTGCGCGCGGGAAGACAAGTCACCCAACGCTGTGATGTGGGGCAAACTATCTTCATCTTCATCGTGAATTAAAATTAAATTCACTGCAGCCTCTCGTGGCCAAGACGAGTATTACAACATCAACATATTATTTTTCTTTCACCTGCTTCAAAAAACAAAAAACAGCAGTTTTCCGCTTACACAAAACGTGTGTATTTGAGGAGAGTCTGAGAGGACGTCTTGTGGCGCTTACCTTCCTGGATGAAATTGGGGTTGAGAAGCTGAAAAAACAGACAAGGTCGACGTTAAAACTGTAACTGGATTATTTCTTGTATTTGTAAAAAAAATAACGTTAGAGTTGTGTCTTTTCCGTCTTAAAATCTTTCAGTGTTTTTGTCCTGAGGAACAGTGACCTGATGGACAAACAGCGCCTGCGTACCTGCATGCCGGTGTTTGGCTCAAGGTCGTCGTCACAGTCGGACTCGTCTGAAGTGTGAACGTCCTGGCGGAGGACGGGCAGCGAGGGAAGTACGAGAACGGAAAAAGATGTGGGAGTTAAAAGGGTGTGAAAATATAAGAACAAAGGAGATAAACAGAGGAAATAAGAAGGGAAATGGGGTCAAATGACGGGGGAGGAAACAACAAGGGAGACGCACGATGGGAAAAGGGGAAGAGGAAAGAGGAAGCTTGCGGGAAAGAAGAGAAGTGAGGAGGATGAAGAGAACATCAGGAGTCTGAACGTCTGTGAGAAAATCGGTCCTTTGTTCTAAACCTTTGTGATAGAACGTCGTTTATCTGCGTTGATACTCACCTGGCGAGGCGTTCACAGCTCTTCGTCACTTACACGGCCTCACATCCCTTCCCTCTAAGGCCGAGTGACGTACAGGTCACACTTTACCAAAGAGCACTGGGATGAAGCGCTTCAGACTGCATTTCACGGTCATTGAAACTTCTCGGCAACGATTTCGTAGCAGTAAAAAAAGTTCAGTTTCTGGGTGGTTTTTTTTTCAATCATGCAACTACGACATTACACTACAATGTAGCATATATCGCAATTATTAGCAGGAGGCTAAGGAGGATCCGCGCTCTCATTCAGCCAGTTTCTTTAGTTGATTTAAATAATTGGAAAACATACACAAGTCAAACATACCGTTCACCATTATCTCAGCTGGTCTTGTTTGACATTTACTTATTCGTCAAATATTCCAAAAAGGGTGAAATAAAAAGGTACAGGGAAAGGGAACTCACATCATGGAAGTAAAAAAAGCACATCTTGACCCGTCACATGTTAGTGCCCTCAGACAACGCTGGTTAGCAAACACAAAACTCATTTCGAACAACAAATCTGTGGATTCTACCTTTATCCATGCGTGAGGAGAGGGAAGTAAATCACAACGCAAAAAAACACACAAAAAATAAAACAAGCTTTATTTTACAATCAGTGCATCTGAGAATCTGTGTTAGAACTAAAACAATCAAAATAAAACTTGCCGGCTTTAATAGTTCTCAACCGTCTTTTGAAATCTCAAGTCGCGGCCAACTACCGCCGACGTCAACCAATAGCGGCCGGCTATGGTTGATAGCGGGCTCTCCGTGGTCGCAGTGACAGCACAGGGGGCGGGGCTTACAGGGTCATTGGCTACTCCCCCAAAACCCCCAAGCACCGGTTCTGAATGAATACTCCCCAAATATAAAAACGTTCTTAAATCATGTCAGCGACAGGTTGAGAACCGCACCGGACACACACACACACACGCACACACACGGGTTAAAAATAAAAACCAAAAACCAAGTGTGGGACGTGAGTGGGTTTTGGCGCACACACACGTGACACCGCCAGCGTGCGCCGTGAGCCCGCGTTACTCACTTTGCCCTTTGGCCCGGGGGCCGGCGAGGCGAGAGAGGGAGGGGCCCCGCCTTCTTTGGGCTTACGGAGGAGGCCGTTCTCCGGACCTCTGAGCGCCAGCGAGGAGACGTCCTTGGCCTCGGCGCGCTTCCGGGCGCGCAGCGTGTTCCACGAGAGAGACTTCCTGTTCGGTACAGGAACGAGAAACATCAACCAGCCAATCAGAGAGAAGCTGAGCAGCGCGCGGCAGAGTCTGGCTGCAGGGCCAACATGGCCGGCCGGTCTTCCTCAGGACCGCCGTTAGCCGTTCGGTCCGTCTGCACAGTAACACCCATCACCTCCGTTCTTTATTTTAGGTGTGACGGTAGCTTAGGATGCTAACAGACCTTTACGAGGCTAGCAAGGAATTACAGCATACAGCACAATACTATGTGCAAGCAAGCGATGCTAACTAGCTAGTAGCATCTTCATGGGGGCTGATTTATGCCACCTAATAAACTACTAATGATAATCAGCACCGGTGTGTTTTATTTTGTGTGACGTTGGCTACTGTGTTGTTTTAAAAGTCCATTTCATTTATTTAATTATTTAAATTAAGTCACATTACAGTGACTTAATTTGTGCAGGAATTTGAATTTGAGCAATAAAATTCTGCAATTACAAAAGGTTTCAGGAGGTTATCTGCAGCCCCGACACGGACAGATTGGATCACAGAAAATGAATCTCAAACAATATTTATTAAAAATATATATACCATGAAATGGAAAGCTTCACATTATTAGAAGATCAGACTATAGGATTGCTAGACTGCTGTGTTGTTGATTATTTCTGTGTCACACTGCGTACTTTCTCTCTTCTAAGTGTGTGTGTGTGTGTGTGTGTGTGTGTGTGTGTGTGTGTGTGTGTGTGTGTGTGTGTGCGCGTGTGAGGAGGGTCCTGGCGGGGTCGCTGTTGCCTGAAGCTGCAGCCAGACCCTTCTTGTCCATTAGGAGACAGGAGGAAGGACAGAGGGACAGGAGGACATTGGGCCCATCCTTATTACCGTCGCCTAGCACTCAACCAGAGACAGAGAATCCCCCCCGCGTCTCCCGCCGATGCATCAGGCTTCATGGAACATGAAAGATGTTCCTGTTAAACTGACATTAAAGCACGCAGCGTGTGTGTGTTTTTTTTTTTTTTGTTGCTTTTCTCAACTCTTGTTTCAAGTCTGTGCCTTCTGTGGAGTTTCAAGCCGTTGTTAGTAAAAACAGAAATAAACAAGGTGAAAAGAAAATGTCACCACAACAAAACACAAAAAGCTGAAATTAAACATGTCGGGAGAAGATGCAGCTTCAGTGACGTTATACTTTAAAATAGTCGTAGATTCACTTTCAGTCGTATTTCCTGCAGAGGATCCATTTTGTTTTACACACTGGCCCTTTAAACAGAGCGACTCCCTCCAGCGGTACGACAGCGCACACAGAAGCAGGAAGACCGCTCACTTTAATGTTTGCCGTTGTAGTTTATTTACAAATATTAAAAACTACAATCATCTTCAGCCTACCGCAGAACAAAACAGCTTCACCGTCACGTCGCTTTGCTAACTCATGCTCAAGCCCAAAAGGTTTATTTTACATATTTAAAATACATTTAAAATCATTAGTATTAGACTAACAACAGATCAACGCCGACCGTTGCCATTAAACGCAACATATTGCACAGCCTGACTTCAATCATATTTTTTCTTCATATTTTATCTTAAATAGTGCAAAAGGGATTTGTCTTTGTTTTTAAACAGGAATGTTCTAGAACTTTGGTAAAAAAAAACAAAAAACAAGATGAACTTTGTACAGTGAACTGCCGACATTAATGTACAAAATCAACATGTACGAAAAACAACCCCAGTTTGTGTGTAAAACAAAATAATAATTAACAAGGCTGAAACAACAACAAGAGGAAGAAACAAAAACTTGTGTATAGATTGCCACAGACAACAAAATAAACGTCTCCACCGCGGAGAACAGCGCGGATTACACCTGAATGCCCCAGGTGAGTTTGGTTTGGTTTTTTTCAAACACTGAAAAAGAAAAAATACATACAAAAAATAATAATAATAAAAGAAAAAGCAGGGTGTTAGGAACTGAAATAAGAGTCCGGTTTTAGCTCCACGTGAGTCTCCATGGTTCTCTGTCGGCTACGATATTTTCTATCCAGTCTATTTCTGTGTGAGGAATCCTCAGAACTTGGGAAGGAATCAGTGTGTGTGTGTGTGTGTGTGTGTGTGTGTGTGTGTGTGTGTGTGTTAAGGTTCTGTTGCAAGACTGAAATCCATTTTCGTGAAGTTGCCACGGAAACCAACGGAGATAAAACTGTCACGGCAGTAAGAGACCAGTTCTGTACACTTTACCTCCGAGGAGCAACAAGACAGCGTCAGGAGTTAAAATACAAAAAAAAAGAGCCTTAGTGTTCATTTTTAAAGGTAGAGGAGGGGGGGGGGGAGGAGGGGGGGATGCAAAAAAAAAAATCAGGTAGACAAGAGCTGGTCACCTCAAATCCCTCATCCAATCCGAGTGCTCGGTCTGAGGCCCAACCAGAAGTGCGTCTGTCTGCAGGTAAAGAGGGGCCGGCGTGGGAAGGGGGGGGGGACTTACTTGATGTTGTTGGCGTCGGCCACCGCCGCCGAGAAGGAGGAGGCGGAAGAGGAGTCTTTCATGGGCTGCTTGGCGAGCGGGCCCAGGATGTGTCCCGGCACCCAGCCCTCCGCGGCCGGCGACTGGCTGTCGGCCGGCCGGTAGACCAGGCACATGTTCTGCTGGTTGGTGGCCAGGATCTGCACCGTCTCTCCCTGGCTGACGCTGATCTCGTTCTCCTTGAGCGCCGAGTAGTCCCGGGAGACCAGCATGGTGGACGAGACGCCGTTACAGCCGCCGTCAGAGTCCTGAGGCGGACGGGGGGAGGAGTAGAAATGAACAGGAGGCGGCGCTCTGACAGAAAGCAGTCTGAACAGTTGACGACCTGACATTTGGATCCGCCCCCCCCGGAGGCTGAATGGCGTCCAGCTTGTCAGATTTAAAGGGCCTCAAAGATCCAGTCAAAGTAGGCCGGAAAGAAAAAACAGCTCAGTGTGTGTGTGTGTGTGTGTGTGTATGGGTATAAATATAAACCCAAACACCTGCAGTAGCACACATTTTACCCTTGGCTTTCAGGAAACAAATGGTCTTAGCAGACAGAATGGAGGCAGAAAAGTGGGGCTTCATGCCCCATTTAACCAGCGTTCTGCTGCAGTCTTTAGTGAACACGTGGAGAATAGATAACAAAATCGGCGTGTGATTCTCAGCCCTCCGCAAGAACTCACCCTGGACTCGAAGCACGTCGACCCGCCGTTGGAGGTCGACACCCTGATCGGGGCCCTTCCTCGCTCCGCCTCTTTTTCACCGAACCCGACCGCCGACGACGGGCGGCCGTGATGCCCCATGGACGGCCGGTTCCCCGACGACGAGCGATTTCTGGTGAGCGAGGAGCTGCTGCCCGCTCCGCCCTTCTCCTTCTGGTACTCGATGGGGGACTGGAGGGCTGAGAATCACACGCAGATTTTCCATACATTTTACGACCATAGATTTTTCGACCTAATATTTTTGGAATTTTTTTAAACCTTTTTTTGAGCAATTTCTTTTTCCTAAATGTTCTTTCGAAATAGTTTAGGATTTTTTTTTCAAATACATTTTTCGATGTAATTTCCAAACACACACACATTTTTCGACCTAACATCATTAGACCTAACCTTTTGTTTTTTTTACATACATCGACTTCTTTCGAAACTTTTTAAAACCCTTTCATTCAAAACCTTTTTCGACGTAACATATTTGGACTTCGCCTGCATGCTTTCTCACCACACAGGAAGTTGCTCTGAGCGTCCAGCACGTCCTGGATGTGTCCGACCCAGATCTGCTTAATGTCGACGTTGGCGGCCTGCAGGGTGAACCGATCCGACGTGCCGCGACACGACAACACGAACTTACAGGGGTCGTTGTCCACGTTTTCCTCCAGACCCAGGAAGCATACCTGTGCGGGAGGGATGGGGGAGGCAAGGCAGTGGGCAGATGTAATGCAATGCCAATCAGCAGCCCTTTAAACAACGTGCATCGCTGACATTGCGTCTCCTCAGTAAAAAGCCTCTGCTCCCACCTTGATGCTCTTTTTGAACTGGTACCCCGGCGTGGACGATCCTTTCCTGAGCAGCTCGCTGAAGATGACGATCTGCTCGAAGAGGAAGACCCGGCGTTCCTTGGAGCGCGACAGGACGCCGGTGTCCTGCTCGGTCACAAAGAAGGTCTCCTGCTGCAGCAGCTTGCCCTGACACATCAGCTTACCCTGCAGAGAGAGAGAGAGAGCGGGTCCGTCAACGCGGGTCATCGGAATCAGCGGCGAACGGGGCGGAGGGTGCAACAGGAAGCGAACGTGCCTCGTATCCCTGCAGCCGACCCAAATTCATCATGTCGTTGCACAGCTTGGGGACCTGAGACATCAAATCCACCGCTTTCTGCGGAAGCCAAAGGGGGAGACCTTTCATAATTAGTTCTGTTGAGGCATTAGTAAACAAAGTAAAAAGTTGCCCGGATTTTGAACGCGTGAGATTTTACCTCCATTTGTTCGCAGTCCATGCCGGCCTTGGAGCTGTATTTCAGGAAGTCCTGAAGAGAAACATAAACGCAACATTAACACTCCAACTTGGATAAAGAGGTCCTCTTTGCTTTCAGCCAACTAGCAGCATATGCACGATACCTTCAGCAGCAGCTGGTATTTGGTGATTCTCTGGATTGGTTTGATGAGGAAGTCACTGATGGTGAACCTGGACTGGGTTTCCAGCTGGATTGCCTGGAAGAGAACACTTCATTTCTTTGTACATTTTTTTTTTTTTTAAGTAAGACAATTTTGACTAATATGATAGAACAGCTTGTATAACATGGACATAAAAAGCCCCAAAAATGTCACTTACATCAAAAAAGGTGTCGTATTCTGCAACAATGAACTCTGACTTCGGCTTATTCTGACAATAAATCACGTACATGTGGAGTCTTCTCTCCTGTAACAAACACCATTCGGGTCAAATACATTTCAAACAGCACAAAGTCCTCATCGCTTGCAATGCTCCACTCACGTGTTTGATGAAGAGCTCCGGAAGGTGCTCGTGGTCCTCTAGACATTTCTCCAGCTCTCCAACGAAGAAGCTGCCGGAGACAGAAGGGGAAGCTCTTTGCCCACATTACACCTACATGCACGGAGCTACGATCCCACTCGAGTCCCACTTACTCTCTGTGCCAGTCGTAGATCTGGTGGATGTTCCCAAAGACGATCTTGTCCTTCCCTTTCATGTCGTCGGGGACGCCCTTCTCCTCTACCTTTTTCATGAAGCCCTGCGGGGTAAAAGAGGGGCACCGTGTTGACGGGGGGGGAGGGGGGGCTCCCCTTTTGGAAATATCTTGGGGCCGTTGTGCAGTGGGAACACTTGTACAGTGTTATTCTTCCTAAACCTGGGGAACAACCAGTTGATAAGCCCCGCCCCTCACCTCCACCAAGATGCCCAGGTCTTTGACGTAGTCCTTCTCCGTCTGAATCAGCTCGTTCAGGACAAACCTGCGCAGAGCAAACAGTGAAATCAGCCGACGGTCAACAAGGACTCGGGGCATGGTCCACAAAAGGAACAGTGTAGAAAGCCTCTCAGGAGCGTTCTACCCAGAACATTTACACCTGGTTTCACAACAGCATTCTATTCACCGCGTCCCGTCCTTTGGCCTCGCAGAGAAGCAGCTGGTTGCGGGTGGAACACAAGTCGTTGTGCAGACGCAGTGGCTTTTTCGAGAGAGAGAGAGAGAGAGAGAGAGAGAAAGAGTGGCACTCACATGCGCCCCCTCATGGCTTTGGCCCTCTGCTCCAGCTCAGGGTTCCGCGGCTGGACGGGAGTGGTCTGTTCCGGCGGGGAGAGGGGCGAGAAACCGGGGTACGCTCCCGGCTCCAGGGTCTGCAGGGGGGAGGTCAGTGTTCACAACTCGTCACAACTATCAGTCACACGCAGGGAAGCAAAGAAACGATTCCCTCCCACTTCCAGCTCCGGACTTTGCAAAAGAACGTTGACTTGTGAAACTGCTCGTGTGTATGACCAACACACACAAATCATACACACTCACCATCTTGGTTTTAACCAGTTTTTCTATGGCGCTAACCAGCTCTGCAGCGCTGGGCACCTCAGAGGACGACTGCAGAGACGTGAGCAAGGCTGAAGACTGAGAGGGGAAGAGGAGGATCACACAAGAACCAGCCGGGTTAGAGAGAGTCAGAGAGAAAACGCCAGAGGAAGAGAGGAAAGCGGTCAAAGATCAAAGAGAAACGCCGCAGGCGGTCTGACGGATGTTACATCGAGTCATTAGTTGGTTATTGGGAGAACACGACCCCCCCCCTCCGCTCCCCCGCTGTGCACCGGCTCACCTTGTCGTCCTGAGCCGAGGAGTCCTTGATGATCTCCATGGGGGGAGGCAGAGGGTTGTGGGCCTCCTCGTCTTGCTCCTCCTCCCCGCCGCTCTGCATCCCAGAGGGGGTCTTAGAGAGGAGGTTACCCTCCTTACCGTGGAACCGCTGGGACACACACACACACACACACACACACACACACAATGAGAGTCAGTCCTCTTCCTCCCCCCATAACACACCGTGGTTATGGTCACCCTCGATAAGTCATTTGACTGTTCCAAGAGTAAAATTGTAATATTTCTTATATACATTATATAATATTATTAGTGCGGCGATGAGGTAACCCCCGGTTCAACCAGCCGGCCTGCGTGCTTCCTGGGGAGGATTACCCTTTGACGACAGAGGCTGTGTGTGCAGGAACAGATAAGAGCCATAAGCATCGCATATGCAGATCTGCATGCCTTTCAACACGGAAACATGCCCCGACTTTGTTTTGACTATTTGCATTCCGTGTGTTCACATATTTGACACGACTGCAACATCGAAAATGACTGAGACGTTATCAAAAGACATGTAGAAGTTAGTGGAGGATAATGGCAGCCAGATTAGAGAACGCTGTCATTTTAGGTTATTCATATTCATTTCCTGTCAAGAGAAAATCTGACTGTGGGAAAATCTGGATCCACCGTCTCCCAAACGGCATCTTATTCTGAAATATAAATGTTTAAAAGACAGGAAGCACACAGAGGGGGAAACGCTGCTTACCTCATCGATGATGTCATCCGGCTGGTCAGCCTGTCCAAGGTCGATGCTCTTCCTGCTCTCCTCTCTTCCTGTTCCAGGACCTGTCAATCAACCCGTTCCCCCCGTCAATAAAATGAAGAAAAGTTACATTCAGGGATCATTTGATTCAAAGGTTCAAGATAAAGTTAATGCGACAGATTCAATGCAAACACTGTAAATACAACGTGTGTCTTTTCCTAAAGTGCTAGAACGACGGTACGTCCCAAAGCCCCCCCACCCTCACCGCTCTTCTTGGGTTTGTTGCCGGGCAGCTTCTTGACGGAGCTGCCGTGGCTGAGGCGGCGGACCGGACTCGTCAGCCACTTCCTCAGAGTGTTCCCGGAGCGCTTTGGGCCCGGGGAGCCGGACTGCAGCGAGCTGAGGGACGGCTGCGGCTGGAGGTTGGTCACGGACTCCGTCTTTCCATCGGGGCCGCTGACGGCGTAGTTTTCTGAAAGAAGCCAGACGTTTAAACCTTTTTAGAGAGAGAGAGAGAGACAACCAATCAAACAAGCTGCTTCAGGCTTTTCAGACCCGCGGTTGTGATGATGCAAAGCCTCTGCACAAAGAGTCTGTGGCTTTTATTGTGAAGGAATACAATTGATCTCCATGTATGGAGAGATATTAAAAAGGAGCAACAATGATCTGTAATTGTGTCCAGCATCACAGCTGTTTGAATCTGGTGATGGGGAACGCTGATCCAGGAGTCTTGGTCGCTTGATTCAAACAGGAAATGGAAGGTCAAGGGTCAGCAGTACCTTGAGGGGTTCCCGCTCTACCATCCATGAGCGGAGAGCCCCTCCCTCTTTTCCATTGACCTTCCTTTCCCTTTGTTTATTCCTGCCGGCTCGTGCTTTCTAATCGACTTTGTGCTCTCCACACGGACGCCGGCCAGCGGGGGAAGGTCGAAGCCCGAGACAAACCCCCCCGCAGCGGCACTTTGGTCCGGCCGGCTGCGCCCTGAAGTGCCGCTGAGCGGTTTCTCAGGAGAGGCCAACGCGTCACGAGCAGACGCCGGCCCGTCGAGAGGCCGATAAGACCGAGGGAGATGACGCAGCCGCGCGCAAGGTCACATGCCTGCAGGCCGCCGCCGCCAAGCCACAGGTGGGAAAGTGCCCCCCGTGACGTCCTCCTTTTTGTCTCATTTAGAGACTCGCACTTGTCCCCAATGGCCCCCGAGGCCTCTACGCTTCGGGGGCCGTCGAGCAAACCGGAAGAGCTGGTGACAAAAGAACCTTTGTGACGGGAATTCTAGAAAGTGGTAAATGACACCATTCAGAAGGGGACACCAGACCCTCTTTCTCCATCCGGACGTCTCCCGCCTGTTCCTGTCACACACTTTGTATTTCTTTTAAGTTTTTTTCAGGCTTCATTCGAAGGAGGCAGAGCTGCACATGCTACACGCACTACTCGGCGTTTTCACAGCCGCGTCACACTGACGACCAAAGTCAGGTGAGACCGAACAAGAAAGCTTTTGTTCGGCAGCCGACGGGAAGACAGACGGTCCACTGTGAGAATCCCCATCACTCAGTATCTTTAATCACACACACACACACACACACACACGCACACACACACACCGACACACACTTGTCTATGAATGCCCCCTTTGACAAGAGAGTAGTACTGAAACCCGCCGTGCTACACACACACACACACACACACACACACGCACACACTCTTCAGGTGAGCTACCGCATTCTGGAGTAATCAGACATGTGGTACAGCGAGCACACTTGGGAGTGTGCAGAAAGCGCCGATACTGCAGTTGTGTTTTCCCGCTCGCTCTCCTCCCATCGCGCTTTTCACCGCGTGACAAGAAGGGACAGTAATCTGGAGGGGGCGCATTCCGCACATACCTCGCTCCGTCTTGTGGTTTACATATTTTTTTTTTTTTTTTTTTAAACCGCCACGCTGACTCAGCAAATAAACCGACAAGTCAGCATCCGAGTGGTTCGACTCGCTGCCAGAGGCGGGGGGTTTATTTTGAAAGGACGACGTGCACCTGACGAGCAGAAACTGACCCTGAAACCAGAGGAGAACAAATAGCTTTAATAGGATTCAGATCGGCTTTAAACACCTGCACCGTCCATTTCGGACATGCGGTGGCTCTTAACTCCCTTCAGCCATCGACATGGACTCGCTGATTAGAGATCAGAATAACAAATGACTTCCCCTTTCCTCACATGAAGGAGCTCGCAGCGTGTAGAGGCTCGCTGTGTCGAGCCCGTCCGACCAGCTGAGCGTCACCGCTGCAACTGCTCACGTTTGTCAGATTCAACACTCCTGATACTCAGTAGCCAAATTGAGTTAAAAACGACAAAAGAATCGAAGCCCCAAAGTTTGTGTGTCTCGTGAATGCATATAGATGATATACAGGAGATGACCGATGCTCAAAGACTTAACATGCAGCCTTTAAACTCACACACATGTTTGTAATTCCTTGCGCAATCCAAGTTTCGTCGAAAAGGCATTTGTCATCGCTCGTTTGTTTGTTTATCTGCGAGCGGCGTCAGAGACCCGAGATCAGACCTGAGCCCCCATCGTGGACCCGTCCCTGCAACCAGTGGAACCAGTTCGGCCGCATACCTCTGCGCTGCGGGCTCAAAGTCCACCGTCGGTCCACACTGGCCGGGGTTAAACGTCAGCTCGACGCCACGGGGCGGGTACCGGCCGGACCAGCGGGGCTGGGTCTCTGTGTCCTCTGCAGGACGCCGGGCCTCTGCTCGTGTCGCCGGGGGAATGCAACCCGGAGACAGACGGGTCCTTCAGAGACGTGGCGAGACGATTCTAATGACCACTGCGGTGGAATCACGCTGGATCCTTTGGCGTGACCCGCTCCAAAACACACACACACACACGCACACACACGCTGTGCAGAGGAGGACGGAATTGTGGGAAATCGAGACGGAGACAGAAACCGTCACTGTGTGACACAACTTTCTGACTCACAACTCATTTTCTATTCCCGTCCTTCACCGCAGCTATTTCTCGGTTTGTCAACCCTTCCGTGATTAGGTGAAGGACACACACCCACAAACGCGCACACACACACACACACACACACACACACACACACACACAACTGGCTCACAGGTGTGGTGAATGCTGCCAACCAGAAATCACACACACACACACACAAAAACATCTCAGGCATGCGATACACACGCTCACAAACATATGTAGCAAACACACAAACACACACAATGGCCCACCTGTGCTGTTGTAGCAGCAGCGGCTGAGGATCCATCCGCAGCAATGCAGGCGTCGCTTCATCCTCCTTCACGCACACATCCTTCACACACACACAGACACACGCCTCTCTCTTGTTCGGAATGTCCGACTCAAAGCCAGTGGAGCCGACTGACGGAGTGAGTGAGTGAGTGAGTGAGGGCGTGTGAACACCCAGAGCTTCACGTCCACACTGTTGACATTCACCTCCGACCAAGAGAACAAGGTGGGAGGAGACGGAGGCGGAGCCTACACACACACACACACACACACACACACACACACACACACACAGTTTCTCCTACTCCCTCCCTGTCCTACACACTTTGTCTGCCCGGGACAGAAGTCGGTGTGTTAATTATCGGGGGGCCCACTTTGGAGGGCCGGTCCTCGGGATGTGTGGTTTGCGTGTGTGTGTGTGTGTGTGTGTGTGTGTGTGTGTGTGTGTGTGTGTGAGAGGGTGAAAAGCGACAGTGGGAGTGTGCGTCTTAAACCCCTTTAATTCTAACGTAAATGGGTATTAAATAGAATTCATTTGGCTTCTCCAGGAAGACCTTCAACCTTTAAAGCTTTAACAGTTTGAACAATCAGCTCACCGTCTCGTCTCCTTTCCTCCACGAGGAGTGAACCACTTCAACCGCTCACCATCTACCTCCTTTCATGCGATAAACATCTGTGTGTGTGTATGTGTGTTTGACCTTGTCCACTGCAGCAGCAGGTGAGACAACTTGGCCTACATGAAGCCGTCCCCCTGCAGTGTCCCATTTTATACACAAGTGAACCTCAGCCGAAGCTCTGCAGCGCGACACCACAACTAAAAACTAAAGCAGCTGTGAGTGCGCACAACCCCCGAGGGCGCCCTAAAGTCTCACAGGGGGACAACGAGAGGACAAACTCTGTCCACGTCAAAGAGAAGCGGAAGCGACGGCAGCACAGAAGAAGCCCGAGTGCATTCACCAAGACGTTTACAGCTTCACAGGGACTTAGAAACTGCACCAGTTGAGTCAAAGTGGTCTGCGTCTTCACAGCCTCTTCGGGAAGGACAACGGCACCTACTTTAAAAAGACGAGTCACAAGACACACACACACAAACACACACACACACACAACACAGGGAAGAGGTCGGGTCCCAAGGGAGCATTTTGTCTCCAGTCCCTGAAACTTTGACTCGTTCATCAACCAATCACACAAGGCCTCCCCCGGTATTTGAGCCTCTCTCTGAGGCCTCAATGTTCCGTCTTTATTGAACAGCTTCACACCGTTTGTGTTTGACTGAGCAGCTCAGCTGTGCCGAACAGGTAACCTGCCTCCCATCTGATGTGGGTAGAAATGAATGTCTCCGAGTGCAGAGCAGCAGGTGTGTTACGAGTCTTCTATCATTTGTGTAGATGAGCCGAGGAACGAAGCAAGTGGTGGATGAAGTGACACTTCTTCTCTTACGTTCTGCTAAACAAGAGAAAGGTGAGTGAATGTTTCACATGTTGAATCGATTTAACACATTCAGATTATCTGCACAGGATTTAAGTCATCTGGCACTTTAGTGTTTAAATGGAGGGAAATCCCCCAATTCATCTTTTCAGCCGTCTTCATTTTCTACTGTCGTCCCTGAGCAAGTGTGTCTGTGTGCGTTTGTGTCTGTGTGCGTGTGTGTCTGTGTGCGTGTGTGTGTGTGGGTTTATTTCCATGTGTAGCAGCTGCAGTACAATTTGCATCTCTACAGAAACACAAAACGTCCTTTTCATTAGCAAGAGCATAAACACAACACGGCAGCGTCAGGCAAAGCAGCTGATCCGCCACTGTGTGTGTGTGTGTGTGTGTGTGTGTGTGTGTGTGCGTGTCTGCAGCGGAGAGGAATCACCTACCCACAAACCTCCTTGCTGATGACAAAGCTGATGACACAACTGTACCAGGATGGGCAGTTATTTTAGGAACGGCAAGTGTGTGTCCGTGTTTGTGTGTGTGTCCGTGTGTGTGTGTGTGTGTGTGTGTGTGTGTGTCCGTGTGTGTGTGTGTACATTGGTTATTGTGTTTGAACCCAATAACATAAGATATAAACATCCAAGTGTGAGTTTTGTATTTGCTTCCATCGGCCACCTGATACAATGGAAGCTACTGGAGGTAGTAAATGGCTGTCAAAACTCCCATGATGCAATGGGGTCAGCCATTCAACCTGCTGTGTGTCCAGACGCGATAAGACCAATCAGACCCCACAGTGCGCTCTGTGTGTGTGTGCGTGTGTGTGTGTGTGTGTGTGTGTGCGTGGGTAACTATGGTAACCGTGATAGAATGAGTCTGTATTTCTTTTAGTGGTGTCCCTTTGTCCCTTTGTCAAGGAGACAGAAACAACCAAAGTCACAACAGAACTTCCTAAAATTGTTGCTCAGACCACCAATTTGCTGAGTTTTGCTGAACCTTTTGAAATCTTCAAAAAATAATTTATCATTTTAATATTATTTCACAATATGTATTAGGAATTATTTTTAACTACAAAGTAACCAAAAATAGTCATTATTTAAAGATAAGTAATTATTTGAATTTATTCTGAGGACCCCGTGAATATTTAGATAGACATCCCTGTGATTTGTAGGGTCATGTAGTGTCCTCCTGAAGAGGGGCGACAGGTTTCACGCGTAACTCCCTCATGTCACCAGCAGAGGTCATGCACTTCACCTCGCTCGCAGTCATCCAACTTAACAGGAAACCAACGGCGCTCTGTGCTTTTCCTACCTTTCCCCGAGCCGAAGAAGCAGTCCATCTCCACGCTGGAGCGCGAGTGCGACACGCAGAGGGCGGAGCTTGGCACCAGGCCCTCCTGCGGCGGGCTGCGCTCGGTGGTCCGGACTAGACACCAGCCGGGCCGCTCGCTCGGCCGCTCCAACAGCTCCACCGTCTGGCCTGGAGGGGGAAAGCGGATCGACAACTTTCAGACAATACTTTGACAGAAAGGTTATTCAGGCCAATCACAACATAGAATCTTTGGATTGAACAGTCAACATGAAGAATGTTACAAGAGGGGGGGGGGGGGGGGTCTGTCTCACCGGTGCTGACGGACATCTCCGTGCTGCATCCTGCTGTGAAGTCCTGAAGGACCACGGTCAGCTCGCATCCTCCCGAGAGCTGCGGACAGAGAGAGAGATTTCAAACTGAGACACAAAGTGGCTTAATCCACTGATGTTCACACAAGAAACATGGCCCATTTCCAGAGGAAGACAACAGATATCTAAACTCTCAGCAGCCAGTGAGAACCCCACAGGCACAGAGGGAGCAGCCCCCCGCCCCCCCAGGACAGAAGGGACAGTGTGCAGATCCTCGCCCTCTGCTGCCAGGCGACATGAGCGGACACGTCCTGACCTTTGGGGCCGAGCTCTAATCTGTGAGATCCTTCACGGCTGTCGGGGAGCGAGACGCCATTAATCAGCATGACGCGGCACAAGTACACAACGGGTGCTTCAACCCCCCCCCCCCCCCCCCCCCAGAACAGCAACGCAAAGGGACACCCTCCATGTTTGTAAAGGAACACCGTGGCGTTTTTCAGCCAGATGCCGTCTCCTTAGAAAGAAGTCAAACGTCTCCAGAGCCACGCGGCCGTCTTTTCTCACGCGGTCGATCCCGTCGGGAGCGTCACCGAGCAGACGCTCTTCAGAGTAAATGATTGACGTGTCATAAAAGGTGGACCTGTGATGTAATGAGTGAAGTGACACATCTGCCAGTGACCCTGCCGAGGCGCGATGACCTCTGATGAGACAAACAGTGTTTATGTCCACAGGTTGTGCACACGAACAACGAGGCTGATACTCAACATTTATGAATGAACCAACTTGTTTAATGCTTTTAATAGGAATGCTTTTTTTCCGGGAACATATTTTTTGGGGGTTGAAACGGACGCTATTTTGCACAGCACCGCTGAGAGAAAACTATTATGCTACTTAAATTAAACTAAAGTAAACTTTGCATCGATGTGTGACGACGCTCCTTCCCTTCCTCCATCGGCCTTGCCTGCTTGCCTCATAGTCCAAAGATCTCCTAGCAACAAGGAGCCCTGTTTCTATTAAAAAGTGCAGGTGAGTTTGTACCGAACAGATGGTCTGTCGCGCGCGCACACACACACACACACACACACACACACACACACACACACAAACAAAACTCGGGCTGGAACCGACGTTTATTCACCCGCTGACTTCACTGAATGAACTCAGTTACTCATTAAGGAAAAACCGGAATGTTCGCTGCCGGTGTGAACAAAAGCAGTTTGAGAAAAGCATAGATGACACAACATCGATGAACAAAGATCTAGAGGAATACAAAAGGAGGTTGATCCATTTGAAGAAGCCGTCTTATTCTTCTGTCTCGGGCTCACGGGAGGGAAAGGAATCGCTGACATGAGCTGAAATGACGCACACGCGCTTATGTGGAAAATAAATCTCCCATGAAAGTCATTTGCAGAACTTGTCGCGTTGTCACAAGCCAGACTCCACTTCTACAATATTCAAACCCGGCCGGCTTGTTTCCTCTCGCTGACCAAGTGTCACACAAAACAGGAGCCGGAGACACGCAAGCAAAACGCTGAAGAAAAGCCATTGAGAGAAGTTAATTCACCCGGACTGAACCCAAAAAGAAGAGCTCGCTGTCTCCAAGACAACGCCATCGCTCATTCGAGCTGATCTGAAGTCTGGTCGAATGAGGAGAAACGACACATGCAGCCGATGTGTGGAGATACAAACGATACAAACACGTCACGAAGGAGACACCAAAGGCGTCTCTGGGGTCAATCGCCGCTGGACAAAACGCTGTCAGGGGGCGGCGGCGGTGGGCGGCGGCCGTTGGCGGCGGCTGATTGTCCCGCCGTCGTCCCCTCTCCCCCGCCTGTGCTCATGGGCTCCTTACGCTGTGGTCACATGGCGGGCTCTGACGCCGCAGTGCGGGTCGTTGTGAGTTTAAAAGGGGGGGGGGGGGGGGGGGGGGAGCTCAGCGTGCTGGAGCCAAAGGGCCTCCCGGAGAACCGTTATACAGCGGCTGTTTCTGGAATCTGCTCCAAAACAACCCAAACAGTGAAATGAATCTCGTGTAGTGTGAATGGGCGTATTTATTGAATATTTGCTGTGCCGACGGGCGGCTGTCCAGGTGTTCAACGCGCCGCTGCACACAAACCACAGCAGCTCCTACTGAGTCAACACGCTCGCCACGGGACAGGAAGCGGCACAGCTCGATGCCTCGCAGCTTATATCACTGATTTATGCAAACAATTGAGATGAAGAAAACATCCCTCGACTCAGAAATCAGCAAAATGTTGAATCGTCTCCTATTTGGCTGCAGGTAAAGCAAAACTATACTTTAACACCAACCGCTTCTGGTCAAAACAGTTTCAAAAAAAGACACACACGATGCTGCAGATCAACGAATCACAAAACTGCCACAGCATGTCATCTATGGACATGGGGGGGACGTGGGGGGACTTGGAGTTTTGCTCACATCTTATTCCGCCTGCCTCTCCTGCAGCTTCCTGTCTGCCTGCCTGCACACACATTCACACCCTGTTTAACCATTAACCCCCCCAGTTACACACACACACACACACACACACACACACACAAACACACATACTCACTAAGTGGAAATCAGCACGTACCATCTGGATCCGAACCTCAAATCCAACAAAACACTTTTTCCTCACATGAAGCTCCGGAACAACATATTCAATCTTTCATTTTGATTTTTTTTAAATAGTCATTACTTGGAAAGGTGCATTTACTTATTTTTCGGGTCAACTTCAAACGAAAGGTCAGCGACCGCGAGCGTAACGCCAGCTGCCTGCTTCCCAGCGGCTCCGCTCACCTGGAAAAGTCGGCCGTGCTGAACATACGGAGCGACCAGCAGGACGCCGACCAACTGCGACCGACGCACAACCAGATCGTTCCGTTACAAACCCACAAAGTGTTCGAGTGACCCCCCCCCCCCATTCGTACTCACTCTGCTGCTCTCTTTGAACAGTTTAAAGCTCATCCACTTTGGCATGTCTCTCCTCTTCTGTCTCCCGCTCGCTCTGCGTCTCCCTCCGGCTTTGACAACACCCTCGTTTGTGTCTCCGTCACACACACACACACACACACACACACAGACACACGCACAAACACACACATGCACGCACGCACGCACACGTCCTCTTTCTGAGCAAACAGCTAGAGCTGTGTGTCAGAGGGGGGTGGAGGGGGGGGGCACTCTGCTGGCTGTGTGCGCGTGTTCCTTCACTCCTTGGAAGCTGCTAGGGCACTAAAACACTTTCCACTACTCATTCTGTGTGTGTGTGTGTGTGTGTGTGTGTTTGTGCGTGTGCGTGCGTGGTGGGATTATGACATCGTGGGGAATAACATTCCTTATGGGAATAAAAAAAGAGTCACTATAATTTAGATCATAACATGGTTCAAGGTGAGGTCGGTTTGATAAGAATCACTGACATGAAGTTGCAGCCTGTGTGTGTGTGTGTGTGTGTGTGTGTGTGTGTGTTTGTGCGTGCGTTCGTGCGTGCGCCTGACAGAGACAGTAAAGTCATAAGACCGGCAGATGGCTGCTGCGTGGCGTCGGTCTGAACTCGGCTCTGAATGCTTTCAATTCATGAGAACAAACGGACGTCAACAATCGCTGGTCGCCGTGAGACTTTAAACTCTTCAAAAAGCTCAACAACACACGTCGGCGATCGCTTCCATCCAGCACGACTTCCCCCGCAGAAGATCAAGCTGGGCGCACATTTGAACCACACAGACAGATAGATGCTTCATGTCAAGATTCAATTATCGGTTTTGCCGTCTTTTATTATTATCTTTATCAAATTACGTCAAAAAAAACCTGTTGCTATGCGCGAAAAAGACGCTGTTTGTGCATCAATTTGTACGTTTATGTGCACAGAAATGTGATCTACTTAAATCTCCTTGATTATTATTTAAACGCTTTCAAGTGGCCTCCTACGACACTGCAGCGTCTCTTCTGCTCTCAAAGTTAAAAGCGTCTCAAACCCACAGCCGCGATACAGACAGAAAGAAATGGGGAGATTCCACTTCGGATTTGGCCGCAGAACTACTTTTAGCCACTTTTCACGTGACGCCGATGCCAAATGTGTCCCGTGTGCAGCCTCCTCGGCTCACGCCGCCTCATTGAGAACACGTGGAACCAGGAGGAGGCGATCTGCTGGTCTCCCTGTTACTGATTAAGAACAAAAAAACAGCATGTTCTCACACACACACACACACACATGCATTTCCCCGTAGACGCGTCATGGTTTCTTTTGCCGAGCTTTGGTTAATTCCTCTCTGTGTGCTGCCAGTCCAACACAATGGGATTGTTTCATCTACCTGCTGGTGTCAAAGATCCTGAAGAGCACTGGGAACACTGGGAACACTGGGAACACTGCGACCATATTAATCTGTTTCCATTGTGCTTCTGTGCGTAATAAAGGACGGTTTTCTTTTTGACCTGCGGCAGCAGAATAAGTGTCTCCTTTTAATGGATTATTCAGATGTGCGGCTTTGAGCTAACGCTAGCATGCTGACGCCCCCCCCCCCCCGACTCCCCTCTCCCGCGGAGAGTTCGATGGAGTGAAGACCAATCGATTGAGCCAATGGGGAGCCTCCATTCCCCCCCCCCCCCCCCCCCGGTCCAACAGGAGCAATGGTCTGGTACGGATTATTACTAGGTTTGTGCTGCGTCGGGGCGGCGCTGGCGGCGGGCGGCCAACCGCTGGAGCGGCGCTTTAAATAACACGAGAGGCCGCGGGCTGAACCGCGGGTGACTCACACAGGAAACGCATCATTCCACGCGCAGCTTCTGTCCCCCACATCGCGGTCGCGTCTTTGCGATGGAGTTCAAAGTCACCTTGACCTTTTGATGCTCCCAAATAGGAGAGGGCACGCGTTGCCCACATGGCCGTGGGACGTCACATGACCGGAAGAGGGAAGAAACTCGCGGGTTTTTCTGTTTTTCTTTGTTGAACGAGAGCTGATAAACAGCGAGGGAAGGCAAGTGGCAAACCAAGAGGGAGAGGGAGAGAGAAAAGGGGTGTGTGTGTGTGAGAGGGGGGTGTGGGGGGGGGGTGTTATATAAAACCTCCCCACAAACCAGCAGGAACCGCAGCGTCCCACCCCGTCTACACACACGACGTAGACCCAGACAGCCAGCGGAACGTCTGACTATGCAGATGTTCGGCTGTTGTTACAGAGAGAAACGATGCAGAAGGACAGTTGACTATTAAAAGGGAGCAACTAATAGTGGGCGTGTACATCCAGAGGTGTGTACGTGGGACAGGCGAGGAGGGACGGGCCGAGGGACGAAGACGTGTCGACCCAGGGCCTCTTTGAATGGTTCAACACTCACATTTACAAAAGACGCCACAATTTGTCTTGTGGCTGTTGCAGTCGATGGGATCAACGCCCTGAACGTCGGGTCTGAATAAGAGGTGGAGATCTGAGCCATCATAGTGAAGCGCAGGAGTAACAGGAGTTTTTAAACATAATTCATTGTGAAATCTTGTTTCAAATGCCATCTTTCTTAATTATTTCATTATCGCGCTGTAATTAGTAATAAGTGGGAAGTCTGGAAGTCCTGAAGGCTTCCAGACTTCCGGCTCGCTCACATGTACAGTTGTTGTGAGTTGTTCCTCGGTTTTTAATCCCCAGACTGCACCTCTGCTATGTCATTTTATTTGTCTTAGAAAAAGCCCAAAAGGAATTAGCTGGGTGAAACCCGCGGATTAAATTCAGATTGAAAAACATCGGCAGAAAGACACCAAAGTGCAGCTTAAAGCTCGGCGCTAAACACACACGGCCGATCAGATAACTCAGCAGACAAACAGCATTATCGCCGCCCGCCTTCACTCCAAAACACACAAAGGAACCGGTCGACTTAACGCCAATAAACCCCCCGCTGGGCCCGGCGGCGCCATGGGGACGCCGCGAAGAGGAAAGGAAGCTCCAGCGGCCGCCACTGGCACGCCGCCACGACCCCCCCCCCCCACCGGGGGCGAAGACGAGGCAGGAATCCTCCGAAAGTAAGAAAAGAAGAGTGAATCCGTGGAACCGAGCGGCCGAGTGGCGCTTTGCTACATCAGCGTGTGAAATATGGAACACGTTTTTTTCGTTTTCGGGAAAAACAAGAGGATCCAAAAATAACGTTTTAAATCCTGGTCACAACAAGCTGGACGGAACCACAAAAGAAAGGGTGGAAAATGAATTTTGTTTTGGTGAAAGAATAGATTCTTTACAGAGCAAGACAAAAATGACACAAAACATCAGCAAGAAGTTGAAAGAGTGACACACACTCTTTTTCTCTCTCTCACACACACACACACACACACACACACACACACACACACACACACACACACAGGCAGACACTTTGAGCGGCTCTGACTGAGTGAAGAGTCTTTCTCCGCGTGTGTGTTGACATTCAGAGGCCGGGTCGTGTGTGTGGGCGAGGGGGCTGCTGGGTAAAAAGAGGCCTCACTGTGTAACGCCACAGTGGGAGTCCTGTGGCAACGCTGGAGAACAATCAGTGGGGAACCAGAGGCCCCGAAACAAGCGTCACCAGACTCCGTTGGAAAAGGAGTTTTAACGATTCCTCATATTTACGTTCAAACGAAAGCACTCGGGAGTCGCTCTGCAGCAGCGGTTTGTGCGTCTGTGGTCTTGTTTCTGAGCCCCAGGCGAGGTTCGTTCTCAATGAATGATTTCACCGAGGTGCAGTTCGAGGGTAGCAGACGGGCTTACTTGGGGGGCGGCGGCGTCACAACGGCCCCCTGCACACAACCTGAAGAGGCTTTTCATCGCGGGCGGCTCCTCTGTCCACATGCAGCCATGCAGACGCGCCAGGCCCCTGAGCCCCGCCCCTTGTAGCGGCGCGGGAGACCCCGTAGCGCCGACGCAGCTGCGGCTCATCAGGCTGCCTCCTCCTCCTCTTCCTCCTCTTCCTTCTCCCCCTCACCCCCTCGCCAGGTGAAAAGTGCGCCCCCTACCTTGTCGCTGTCCACGGTGTTCTGAGACGTCCTGGAGGCGATGGAGATGGTGTCCTGCTGGCTGCCGCCGTCTCCCTGGCTGTCTCCGTCTTCCCCCGCGTCCCTGCACACACGCGATCACAACGTCCTCGTTTAACCGAAGCTTTTCAGCCGGTGTTCACGTGACCACACAGAAGGACGACAATGACGCGAGTAAATTATCAAGGAGGACAGTTTCACTTCCTGAGGCCCTTTTTGGCCTCTGTGAGTCCTGCCGTGGCGATCAGTCGAACGCGGCCCCACTTTACCTCTTGGCGTTGTTCCTGGGTTTGGACAGAGCCGGCGCTTTGGGCAGGTGAAGAGGCTCCTTCAGCGCCCCCTTCAGGTGGGTCATCCTCTCCTGGATCACCTCCCTGATGTTTTTAATCCACTCCTGTTTGGCCTCCACGTTGGACGCCTGCAGGGGAAGCCGCA
This sequence comes from Apeltes quadracus, assembly GCA_021346845.1. Classification (NCBI taxonomy): domain Eukaryota; kingdom Metazoa; phylum Chordata; class Actinopteri; order Perciformes; family Gasterosteidae; genus Apeltes; species Apeltes quadracus. The sequence goes on from CM037932.1 coordinate 15,343,558, forward strand.
GGGTAACTGTGACGCGTCGCGACGGCCGGCAAACCAGCACTCGTGCGTTCGGTCGGACAGACACATGTGAGTGAGAAGGTTTTCCTTGCCTTTAGCACCGTTTTATTATCGGAGGAGGGGGTTCTTCCGGCCCACAGGGCAAATTTACACGGGTCGCCCTCGATGTGCTCGGTCACTCCCAACTCCGACGTCTGCAGGAGGGAAACCAACACGTGCTATTTATTTCTCACTGTGAAGGGAAGTGACATTGTCTCCATGCGTGGAAGCGCGCACACACACACACACACACACACACACACACTGACCAGTAGTTTGTTCTTGTACTGGTACTTTGTTCTGCCAGCTGAGTCTTTGATCTCCTTGCTGAAGACCAGGGAGAACTCAAACAGGAAGAGGTGTCGGTCCCGCCCCTTCCTGATCAGCGAGCGCGGGTCCCAAACCTGGAAACTGTCCTGCAGGATCAGCTCGCCCTGCACCTCCAGGTTCTCCTCAAAGCCTGAGGAGGAGGAGGAGAAGGACCAGGACTTAAAGACCCGCCAGGAAAGACTCACCCTCCTATGTTGCATACAGATATTCAGCAGAATATCTATCTTTTTTTAAACATACCATAAAATATAGAATAGAAGTAATGCAATCGTCTCTCACCCTCCATCATGGCCAGATGCATGGCATCGTTTGCTCTCTTAGGAACACTGAGCATCACATCCAAACCGTCCTTAATCTCCCCTTTGCCCTCCTCACAACAGGACAGTAACTCCTGCAGAGGGACGAGAGAGGACGTCAGCAGAGCGGGAAGACACTGGCTACTTCCTGCCCCCCCCCCTCACGTCTTCTGCTCTGTTTGTGTGTTTTTTTTTGTGTACCTACCTTGAGCAGCAGTTGGTACTTGGTGATCCTCTGGACGGGTTTGATGAGGTAGGAGGAGATGGAGTTAGCGAGTCCACGTCTCTGCTGAATGTCCTGTTCAAACCCACCGGGGACAACAATACTACTCACCGGTGATGTTGTTATTTAAAAATAAATAGAATGCTAACGCAGTGTGAACGCAGAATAGTCCCTTCAGCGTGCTGCTGCTGGTGGGAACATAACCGACTTTCTTCAATGATCAAACAGCACCACCTGCTGGTGGAGCAGGAGAACGACATAAGGATCAGCACCTATTGGCTGTTTTCTCTGACGAGCAGATGGAATAAAAGGGTTTGCAGCGGCTTGTTTCACGACGTGGCGGCCTGGAGGTTTACTCACGTCGAAGAAGGAGCCGGCGTGCTCCAGGATCAGCTGACTGGAGTCGGGTTTGTTCTTACAGTAGTCCACGTAAATGTGGAACTTATCAGCCTGGGAAACGGGAGGAGAGAGTTCCAAGTGTTTATTTCCGCGTTGTGCTCTTTTCGAGCCCAGCCGCCTTTTATTAGAACACATTGTCGTGACAACGTCCGGCGTGTATGGCCGCCTCTCACCCAGGTGACGAAGCAGTGACCCACATCCTCTGGCAGCTGCTCGTAGTTCACCAGCTCCTTCAGGAAGATACTAGACAGAGACACCGAGGCACGCGCCATCAAAAGGTGCATCGTTTTCCGTTTCATGGGTTCAAGTGTTCAATGAGGCGGCACATTTGTGGTGAATAAACTGCGGAGAACTCATCGAACATGAAACATGTCCGATCTGACAGTCGCTCACTTGTGGTGGAAGTCCCAGATGTCCTGCATGTTGCCGAAGACGACGTGCTCCTTGCCGGCGATGGCCGGAGGAATCTCCTCCACGCCGCTGTTCATCTCCCACAGGTAAGTCTGGCAGACAGACGGAACGCGTCAGGAACACGGGAAGGTGTTTGCTTCGGGGCCGCGGGGGGCGGGGTCTTCTTACCTCGAGGCACTCTTGGAGGTCTCTGACGTAGGTCTTCTCCGTCTGCAGCAGCTCCGCCATGATGAACCTGAGGGGAGACCGCAGGAAACGTCACAAAGCAGGCATCCGACTGCATGAAGTGCACAGGCGGCTCCTTCGGGAGCGTTGCGTAGCGTTCAGTGTGGTTACTGTCATGATACGGCACAAAAAAAAAGGACAGTAAAGAGAAACCCAACAGACTGAACTGATGAAGAAATGAAGCTACATGAGAAATGCAATGGACCCACCAAACTGCACGTATCCAAGGGCAACGGCCGAGGGTTTCATTTCTAACACGCGTGCATCTTTTGTGTTCTCACTCACTCTTTCTTCCTGGCGGACTTCCTCTTCTCCTCGTTGACCTCGGGGTTGGGGTCACGCAGTTTGACCTCGGGGTCGTCTGTGAGGCTGGCGGGGATGATGTCCAGCTCCAGGTCCTTGTTGTCCTGCGCGGAGGAAGCGGAAGCGGCTCGCCGTCAACCATCGAGGCGACAAACGAGCGCCGTGGGAAAGCTAGGAAGTCGCCGCGCCCCCCCCTCTCACCTCGCAGCTCACGCCCAGGCGCCTCTCCAGGCTCTCCTGGTACTTGCCCATGCGCAGCGAGAAGTCCCGGTACCGGCGGTCCACCGTGCTGACCCAGCGCTTCAGCTCCGACACGTGGGCGTGGCCTTTCTCCACCAGGTTGTCCGCCAGCTGGATCAGCAGCTTCACCTTGTCCTTGGTTTGCTGCGGGAAGGGGAAGCGCACGGTTTTCATTCATTCATTCATTTAAAATGCAGTGTTGGCCATCGGGCTGGCGTGCTGTCGGGACTGGCGCTGGCACCCGTTCCGTGGTTGCCTAGCGACGATGGTAAAAAGACGCGGCAGACCGTTGAACCCTCTCAGAGTAAACGGGCCTTATAACGAGTCCAAATATCCACAGAATACATTTTACAACCACCGGTTTGGCTTCTTCAGCGGTCAATAAAACAGCTGCCAGACGCGCACATACACATACACACACGCACACAGACACACACACACACACACACACACAGTCACGCAGTGTACCTTGGCGGTGAGTCTGAAGTGACGATAGTCGCTGAGGAGCTGCTGCGTTTCCTCGCTGCTTTCGCCAGGGGACGTGTGTGTGGCCAGGTAAACTTCACCCGTCTCTTGGATCCAGTCCAACGCCTGCACGTGTACGAAAACACGCACAAACACACACAAACACACACGCACAACAGACAAAGCTGATAATAGAAACCAGATGTCGCTTCAGTGCTGAACATTTTTCCCAAAGCCGTAATCCAGCCAGAATTATTTCCTTTTGTTTCCCTGAAGACGTTGCACACCTACACACACCTACACACACACACACACACCTACACACACACACTGACCTGTTTGGCACTGCGTTCAAACACCAGGTACTGCTGGCACTGGTCCAGCCGCCGTTTCTTTAAGGTCCAGAAGTGAAGGACTCTGTTCTCCCTCTGCAGCAGCTCGTTGAGGATGGCTGCTCACCACAAACGCACAACCACAATTACATGAACTTCCTCCCCGATCGCACAATGCGCTGCCACCGCAAACACACACACACACACACACACATATATACGCATGTATGCCCATGTGGGGAGCTGACCTTTGACCTGCTGTTCGGGCCCTCGTGTGTGGCCGGCGGCGCCCGGCATGCTCACGTTGTTCCTGTGGATGTACTTGAGGAAGACCTCGGCGTTCCTCCGGGCCAGAGTGCACGCCTGCCGCGTGTTATCGTAATATTATTTTAAAATGTTTACAATGATATTATGCGCGGTTTTAGCTCGGATTATCCGGCGTGTTTGTGCGACGTCACCTTGAGGAAAGCTTCTTTCTGCTCCAGATGTTTGCTGATCAGAGGCAGAAGGTGCTCGCAGTCCGCCGACGCTCCCACTTTGTCGTGGCTGCCGCACCAGTCCTCATCGCGGCGGTACTCCTGCTCCAGGCTCTCCAGCACGCTGCACACCTGCACCCACGCCACGCCACGGGTCAGCCGCGGCCTCCGGACACTGTGTGTGTGTGTGTGTGTGTGTGTGTGTGTGCGCGTCACACCTGTTCGGACGTCTTATAAAAGGCCACCGAGGCGTTGACGAGCTTCAGCCGGTCCTCCATCTTCAGCATCAGCTGCTGCCAGTGAACCGCCACCTTCTCGGCGCAGCCTCGGATGGCCTCCGGATCGTAGTGACCTGCCTGCAGCATCATCTGGAGGACGAGGAGGAGGAGGAAGAGGACGATGAAGACATGAGCAGGATAACGCGGGACACTGAGTGGGGGAGGCTGGTGAAGAGCAGGCGTCTACCTCGGCCTTCTGCTGGACCTGCAGGGCGCTCTGATGGGTCTTCTGGAGGGAGTTGGCGTGGAAGAGAGACTGGAGGGAGAGGAGGAGAACGTAACAACCGTTGGTTCATTTCGTATCCGCTTCTGACCAGCGGCGATGTGGTTAAATCAGTAAATGATGGACCATCTAGAGTCAAATAGAACATAAAGCAGGACGGCTTAAGGGCGGGGCTTACTGTGATTGACAGAAGCAACGGCGGTGACGGATTCGTCACGTTTTTTATACGCTGCCTCCGTCTACTCTTGATTCAGTCTTCAAATACGAAGCCAGTGCTTTCTTGTAAGAGAATAACATTCTTAATCCGGCAATTTGTGATGGGGAATCATTTCAGGAGTAAATCCAAGCTGTTTCTGTGGTGTTTCATGAATAACAGCTGTCTGTTCCATTGTTTCCATTATTCCAAACAGGCCCCGCCTCCTTTGCTTAAGTGTTACAAAGAGATGATTCATATTTTAAAAGTTCTAAAACATGAACGTACGACTTATTATTTATTTGTATGTGTGTGTGTGTGTGTGTGTGTGCTTAGAACAGTGCTGACCAACAGTCTTCCTCTACTGCCTCTGTCAGCTATTAAAAGGAGCGCCAGGAGTCACACACACACACACACACACACACACACACACACACACACACACACAAACCACATGTGGGAGCATCTGTTTCTCTTCAAAATCAATGCAGAATCAAATGATTATCGAGGCCCGGTCCAAGCACACACTGTGTGTGTGTGTGTGTGTGTGTGTGTGTGTGTGTGTGTGTGTGTGTCGGTGCACTCATATGCTACTATTCAAACCTGATGCACGCTGAAACCATTATGGCACGAGTACAGTAAGCCTGGTTCAGGCAGCGATGATTGGGGTGCGTGTGTGTTGTGTGTCCGTTGTGTGTGTGTGTGTGTGTGTTGTGCGCGTACCTCTATGGCCATCTGGAACTGCTCATGCTCCCTCTGCAGCTGCTCGGCCTCAGACAGAGAGCTGGCGTTCACCATGCTGGCGTTCAACATGGACTCCCCGTTGCGGATCCAACCCAGCACCTTTCAGAGAGACACGGAAGAGTTACGCTCCGAAGTAGCTGAAGACGTCCCGGCTGGAGATGGAGAGGTTATTTTGGGCGGACGAGGAGAATAAATGTCCCACGCTGACTGACTGGCGTAAATCAACTGAGCATGTGCAGCCGGACATGAGCGGCACCACAATGAGCTTCCTTCCCCGATCCGACGCTTTGTCGAGCGGCTTTACATCAAACTCGACGGAAAGAGTTGAAGGCCGGCTGAGGAAAGGAAACCGAGAGGAGAGAGAATCCAACCTCTCGGTCTACAATTCAATTAAAAGCAGAATCACGCGCCCTTGGAAGTTTTTTAATTCATCCGTAGCGTAAAACAACGAATGGTGTGATGACGCATAGGATCGTGGGACGGCATTGACCTCCTTTGCATTGGTAGAGGGCGGTCCGGTGTTTCCTACGCCAAAGGAGACGAGAAAGGAAGCATCGTGGGCACCTTTCCTAAGCATCGAGAGAATCCAACCAGCTCTCATCGCTCAGTTTACAGCCGTCATGAACAGATAACAGATAACAGCGGATGGACTGATTGGGCAGTAGATGACATCATAGTCGCCATCGAGGGCCTCAAGAAGGAGAGCAGGAGCTCCACACTCAAGTCAAGGGCGAGGTCTTTCAACCCTGGCGTAGTCGATGATGTCATGCTTCCTTAAGGAAGGATGGGCGTCACGCCACGCATTTCCTGCGGGTGAGCCGCAGTGAAATAAGCGCATATTGTTAGCACGGAGCCTATACCCCCCCCCCGCCCCCCCCCCCCGCAGCAGCATGCAGTGACCACACTGAGCCACCAGAGGGCTCCTTTGACCGTGGCGAGCGGTGCAGTCTCGGAGAAAGGTGATCGGTACCTCGAACACGCATCGTGTTTTCACTCAAGAACCAGACTGCTAGAATTAAACCGGTCCAGATTAGTAATGCTAATTGTTTTTTTGTCTGTTTATGAAACTATGGAAATACAGATTAGAGTTAATAAGAAAAGGTTTGATTGTGTGTGTGTGTGTGTGTGTGTGTGTGTGTGTGTGTGTGTGTGTGTGTGTTAGCGCGTTGCCATAAAGCTCATAAATGATTCAGCTGGATCCATCTGTAGCAGCAGCGTGCTTCCTGTCTCGAACGACAGCGTGCTCACATTCCTCTCTGCATAAGCGCCTTTACAACCAGGAACCACGAGACGTCCCCTTGGCTTCGGCCGCGTGTTGCTCTTGTCATTTCTCCAACATTGAGGAGACATTTCGAAATGAGTTTTTTTTTTTTCCAGTTTATTTCCTTTAGTTTCTAATAATAAAAGCCGGTCCTGCCCGCTGCATCACAGCACCGCCATGTTATTTCCTTTTGGGGGATTTCCTCACCTCCTGTCGCTGATGTGATTTAGATAAATCATTTCAAATCAAAAGACGACTCCGGAGCAACGCTGAGAGTAACGCATGCGTTGCACGCCCCCTCCCCCCGGGGGGTGTGAGAACATGTCTTCAGCGCAGCGCCGGCGTTGTACCTGCTTGACCTCGGCCTGCAGGTGGCGCAGCTGCAGGATCTGCTCCAGCCGCGCGTGCGTGAGCTGCGCGTTGAGCTCCACCTCCTGCTGCTTCTCGTGGAGGAACTCCAGCAGCTCCTGGACCTGAGAGGCCAAGTCCATGTCCTTCTCCCCCGTCAGCTCGATGCCTGCCACACGCACACACGCACACACACACACACACGCACACACACACACACACACACACACACACACACACACACACAGGCAGGGTGTGAGGTTCAACACAATATATTCCCCTCCAGGGAGGGATGGGGGAGGGCTTTGTGATGTTTTGGATGATCTCTTTCGTATTAACTCTAATTCCTGTGCAGCTCTGTAAAGGCAGGATTAACAAACCATCACTTTTTTGTGTAGGTGTGTCTAGCGTTAATGCTAAGCTAAGCGGGGACATCAGCGGCACAGCGAGTAGCTTGAGGAGCAACAGACTCCAGACACGGAACGCCAGCGTGAGGTCACGATGAGGAGTAAACGCCTCTTTGATTCCCTACTTCATTCAAATTAAACGGTATTCATGTCTGACACAGACAAGTGTGTGTCTCTCTACTCAAGTCAGGTAACTATTACATAGGGATGGGCTGATGCAGAGTGTGTGCGTGTGTGTGTGTGTGTGTGAGAAAGAGGGTCACTGCAGGGGGCAGCAGCGTGACGGAGGCCGTAACCTCGTCAGACACACACACACACACACACACATAAACAGTAAGAGGATTGTTGTATGAGGATTATTTAACCTAATTCTCTCCCAACACGCTTCTCTTTGTGCTTTAAGCCCCTCAGGGCGCCCTCTCCTCCTCGCTGCACAGCGCACAGCTGTATATCCAGATGTGAATCCCATGAAGGCACTAAAGACAACGTCTGCCCGGCAGCAGCGTAGCTACCGACCGCTGCACTGCGCGGCTGTGTTCTGCAAAAGCTCCCCGTGGCTCATTAGATGCACTACGATGTGGCTTAAGAACACAATGCATGCTGGTAAGTAATCTGTGGCTGCTAATGGGCGTGTTATACTCCTTAAGGCGTTGCTGGATAGTATCCCAATGAAAAAGCGGCTTGACCACTTAGTACTGTACACAATGCTCTTTAATGTACACATGTACACAGATTAAAATGCTAATGCTAATTTTGCCTTTGCATTTTTTTTTCTTAAAAAACAAATATGTGGATAATGAAATTCAAGTTGACATATAATTTCAATAAAGTATTGTACGGGCTGTATATCTTCTGTATCTTCTGTGTATGTGTGTGTGTGTGTGTGTGTGTGTGTGTGTGTGTGTGTGTGTTTGTTCTACCTGAGGCCTGGACCTCCATGATGTACTGGTGCAGGTCTTGACCCTGCTGCATCACTTCGTAGGTCATGTTGTTCATGGCCGCCTTCCTCTCGGCGTGACGCTTCAGGCGCTGCTCTGCCAGGCCGATGTCCTCCGCGCCGCCGCTGCCGGAGCCGCTGCCGGAGCCGCTGACGGAGCCGCTGCCGGAGCCGCTGCCCGACCGGCCGGTGTCGCTCAGCTGACGAGACAGATCCTCGTTCCAGGCATCCAACTCGGCCGTGACCTGCAGGGGTGGTTTTTTCATGTTCTCTGTCAACAACGGCTTCAACCAGCTCTTATAAGCTGTTGGACCGATCAAGAAAATGTAACTTTGATAAGTCAGGTGCAACTTTTTGAGAGAGAGCTCCTCATCGGGTCGTTGTGTGAGCTTATCGCAAGACTTTTTAAACATTCTCCTAAAATCAATATTTATGGTTCAAATCCCAACGACGTTCCAATTAGGAATAATTGTCCGAGACGACGGCTTGTTTGAATTTTGTATAAAATTCCCAGACCGTGGCGCTGACTGCAAACACGTTTTCTGTGCATCGTTGGTGGCCTTACCTTGTTAAAAAAAAAACCAAAAGCATGTTCACCTATTTCAACCAAATCCCCCTTTAAAATTTAATGAAAAGCTGAAAAACAACTGGGGACCTAAAGCGGATCCCTGCGGTACTCCACAGCGCATCCCAATGGGCTACTTTTGAAAAAGCACCAGAGGGAACGCGGCATCGAACCCACACACTCTCTCGCCCTCTCACCTCTATGGTGTACTGCTCGAAAATGCGCAGCTGGAGGAATATGTCCAGCTTGATTTTGCGTTCGTGGAACAGTTCCTCCATCTGGCCCTGGGCCTCGTCCAGCTGCTGCAGCACCCCCTGGATGTGTGCGATGGAACTGCAGTGAGGTGTCTTGTTGGTCGACATGGCTGCATCTCTGTGGAAACAGAGAGGACGGATGGAGACGATGCACCAAAAAAGGGCCCCGAGCAAAAGCTTGTTTTTAATCAATGATAATTTCAACAACAATATTATTAATATCCTCTTCATAATTTATTTTTAAATGGTTAATGAAAAGAAGAACAACATCACAAGTTAATGCAGACGTCGATCCCCATTCCCTCAAAACTATTATAACTGTACTGTCCTTTAAAAATACCAAACAAAAAACAATTACACACATTAATCAGTATTCGTGCCATGTGGTAATCTGTCTTCCTTGAGTGGCTGAATAAAAACAACTTTTTAATAACATTTTAAGTATGAATGTTATTACCTGAGCTGTTGCATTCATCCATCTCCCTCCTTAATAGAATTATAAATATTAACATTCTTCCCTGCGCTCTCAGAACACCGTAACTAGAGGAACGGAATTATCACCTGAGCTGCTGTATCAACTCCTCCCCCTCTTTAATCACGTTGAGCGTCGCCTCCAGCGTGGCCGTCTGCTGCTGCTGGAACTGCTGGATCAGAGTCTGCACCGAGTCCACCGAGTCGCAGCACACTTCGTCCAGCAGCTGCTTCTGCAGCTCCTCCATCCACGACCACAGCTGGACACACGGGGACGGACGCGCAGGGGAGACGCGTCAGTAGAAGCGGGGACACTCCGTTAGCACAGCTCTGTGACGACTACGAGAACTAGAAGTGACGCACAAAGTGCAACTACTTGTGGCGGCTTGTCCCTCTGGGACTCAAACACACAATTAGCACATACCAAAATGTGTGTTGGTAATTAAATTAGACGGAGCTGTGTGGCGGCAGCAGCAGGATGCCGGAGAATGTGTGTCTGTGTGTGTGTGTGTGTGTGTGCGCCCCACCTCCTTGGTGTGTGTGTGGAAGGACACGGACATGTCGAGCAGCAGCTTCCTGTGTTCCACCCGGCGGACGAAGTCCTGGATTCGGACTTCCAGGTGCCGGGCCGCCTTGTAGATCTCCTCGGGGTCGCACTCGCCCGTCTGAGCCAGCTGCTCGGCGGCCTCCAGTAGCTTGTCTGCATTGGTGTAAGTGTTCTGAGCCAGGGGAGAGGGGCACCTTCATCATCATCATCATCACCACCGTGTGAGCTTTGTCTTGCACGGACCGTAAAGTCCGTCAGTTTCAACAGTTCATCATCTGGATGAGCTTCATCATCTTCAGTCTTCACCAGAAACATTATCGCTCGTCACGGCGATCATTTTATGTACATAATTCAGCATTCATTAACAATAATACAATTCTGTAGTACTAAAATGTTTTTAAATCGGCAAAAAGGTTTTACATTTCTACCTCTATCGAAATAAATCTCGAGTTTCCGATGTCGGCATTCAAGGCGAGGACAAAACGGATTAGCGTCTATTGTGCTAAATATGGGAGATTATCTCTGTAATATCTCAGTGTCTCATGTGGGTTTGGTGCTGGACTGAGGAAGAAAAAGCTGGGTTATGATCCCAATTATTTAAAAAAAAGTGAACGACTACATTCTGGAAATTACACACTTTAGGAGGGATTAGTGAGAAGATAAAGATTATAATTTACAGGAGATTTATGACTCCTTGCTGTGGTTCAGGATGAGGATTAAAGCAGAGAGAATCCTCCCTGACACAGCGAGACCAAACCTTTTAAGAGTGAAATCATCATCAACACGGGTTTAATAAGGAGGAGGTGTGGAAATCCTCTTCTTTCAATGTCACAGAACATATAGACTCTATTCATCTGTTTCGCAGACTCAGTGGAGCAGCCGAGGAGCAGCCGAGGAGCAGCCGAAGAGCAGCCGAGGAGCTGCCGAGGAGCAGCCGAGGAGCTGCCGAGGAGCAGCCGAGGAGCAGCTGAGGAGCAGCTGAGGAGCTGTGCTGTGGCTCTAAAGGGGCTATTTGTTCGGCCATCTGGATCCTCCCTGTCGACCCCCCCATGTTTGAAGTGGATCAATGAAGCCGCCGGGCCCCATTTTTCCAGAGAAGTGAAGACTTTAATGAGAATAAAAGAGCTGCGGCTTTTCATTAAGTCTTTGCGTTTGATGTCGGGTTCGGCCTAATGAAGAAGCAGCTAATCTGAGGCAGACCAATCGAGCTAAAAATAACCACTAATGACGAGAAGAGGGCTTTAAGACGAGACGTAAACCCGCCCAAACAAAACAAGGCCGAGCTCGTCTTTGCGTTTGCGTGAGCGAGCACGTCGGGGTGCATTGTGGGTAATCTCTCGTTATCTTAAACGCAAACTTAATGTATCCGTGTTACGTTTAACACTCCAAAACACCCCAAACTGCGTGAACATGCTGATGAGGGAGAACGAAGAAGAGAGAAAGTGACCCAATAAACGCTGACTAAGCAGCTTATGAAGGTCCCTCAGTTCCACAGGTTAAACGTCCCGTCACACAATTATATACTCTTCATGGTATTAATACTCAAACTACAAGGAGGGACTTCTCAAGGCCCCTCAGGGCCGCTGCGTATGCCCCCTTACTCCTCTGCGTGCTCCTGCGACGGAACGTTGTGATGATCTGAAGTTGTGCTCGCTACGTCTCACTGCAGCCGATGGAGGTGAGTGAGGTTGTTTTAGTCATCGTGTGCAAACACAGACCGCGTGTCTCACACACAAGCGCCTCATACGTGACCCCATCTGTCCCTTTGCAATGATGCTCAATCCATAACACTCCACTGCTTTGGGGGGGTTTCTACATCGAGCATCGAACCACAGCGCAAACGCCGACATTTCTTTTGCTGAATCTCCACTGAGAGCTTCCACATGTTCCTTTGTTTTGCTTGCATGTCTATGAGCACAGTTTCCAGCGTCTCCTACATGACAGACTGTAAGACTGGAATTATTCAGGAATGGATAACATCTCCCTGCAGATCCTTCTGGAAAAGCCCGGTGACCATAAATGGTTGCGCACGGAGGCCGGTCGCCCCGCTTCCTGCCCGCCTACCGGGGCACCGCGGTTTGGAAGGATTTGGGATTAATCAAAGGAGATCACTTGCAGATGTCTGCGAGGCTGAGCGAGTAAACATTTGATCGAAACAAACGAGTAACTTATAAGACGACCGCGAAAGGAGTGGAGCTTTTAATCTCATCTCTGTGAGCAGCACGCCTCATTTCACAAAACGTGCTCTGAACAACAACAAAAAAAAAGAGAGATTTTAATCCTAATTTGAACACCTCATACCGCTCTTCTGCCTCTTGTGGTGGAAGTCAGTATCACATCAACAAACACACAAAAAAGAAAGATTTTCATCCGATAAAGGTTTTTTGTGGACGGAGGAGACTCACCTGAGCGACGTCCTCGAAGTCGTCGTGTCTCTTCTGCAGGGCGCGGGCGCGGTGAAGGGACTTCCCCACGCCGGTGTGTTTGCTGAGGAAAGCCTCGCCGTGGTTCTCGATCCAGTCCATCACCTGCGCCGGCAGAGAGGGGTCACGTCAAGAGTCGCTCTGTAGGTCACATCTTAAATCATCCAGAGGCGGCGCTTGGAGCTCCGAGCTCTTTGACTTCTTTCTAATCAGTGTTTTTAATCATTTAGATTCTACTGCTTTAGTACTTTCACTTTTTCACTTTTACATCGGTGCTTGCCCCTTTTTTCCCACCGCCGGCACCTCGGCCTCGGAGGAATGTCGAGGTCTGCGGCGATTGGTGGACTGGACCGCTTGTCTCGCGTTGTGCGTTTCGCCTCGCTGTCTTCGATGGATTTATAACCTTCTGATGCTCTCTCAGGGGTCACGAGGAAGGCTTCGCTCGGCGTCCATCTTTGTAGTCCGGCCGATGCCAGGATTCTCTCTCTCTCTCTCTCTCGTTTTCTCTCACAGGGGACACGCGTTTAATCAATTCAGTGTGCGCTTATTATCACGTGTGTGTGTCCTCATGACGTCCCCTGGCTACAGAAGAAGAATTTCCCCTCATCGTTTCATTGATTTAAAGCCCCTTGCAGACGGCAGCCACTCTCCCCAGAGACAGGGAGCGTTTGGAAAAACTCGAGGGATTCCGGCTGTGAGGATCAGGGTCTGAATTACGTTTACGGGACAACTTAAGCCCCCTCGAAGGGGCCCGGTTGGGGACGGGGTAATTGTTATTGAGCGGCCCAAAAAAAAGTCTTCCCTGTGCTCCTGGAGGTTCCAGCCACGCTGGGGGAGGGCATTCGTCATTCCCACTGGAATACTGTCGGACCCCCGATCGCATTAAGGAGTCATTCGTTAACTCTGCCGGTTAAAAACATCTCTCATACAACATTTGAGCTCCCAAATGTATCTAAAACCCTCCCGGACCCGCAGCATGGAGGAGGTTCCGCTCTCTGCGTCTTATCTCTGGTATTCCAAACATTCGGCTTTAGAGGCGGGAGCGTCCCGGAGATGAATGAAGGCGTGTTGGTGCCTCTCATCGCCCCTCACACAAATGTGTGTGTGTGTGTGTGTACCTGCTGCACGTCCTGCTGGAACACACACAGCTGCAGTCGCTGGTGCAGTCGGACCTTCCGATGCTGCCAGATGTTCTCCAGACGCCGCTGATGGTGCAGAACCTCGTGAACCACGTCCAGGATGCAGTGAACCTGGGAAAAGACATTTCATTGCACTTTATTTATCGGTTTTCCATCTGTTTCTGTCCAAGTGATGACTGGGGTCAACTAAGTGAAGGTCAAATAAATTGAATCAACTTACTTACTTACTTACTTATCGTAAAGCCGACGGGCTCGGATTTGCATGAAGTGGGGGAACAGGGCGGAATGAGAACCGGGAGACTCACCGCTTTGGAGTAGTTGGCCGTGGCCGTCAGCGACTCGGAGTTGCCGGGACCCAGAGGCCTCTGGAGGACGTCCAGCAGGGCTTTGCCGTCCTGACTCACCTGGAGACACAGACAGGTCCCCGAGGTTCAGGCTCGCACACCACAGCGGCACTATGAAGTTCCCATCTGCTCTCGGATACAAATGTACATTCCGCTCCCTGCTGCCACCTGCTACATTACACGCGGACAAACAGCAGCGAGCCGCTTCCTTTCTGCCGGGACGAGTCCTGCGCGTCTCTTCCTGTCCTCTCACGCATCGCGCTTTCATGCGCTACTTGAATGGCGCCGCTTGCTGCGGCCAATGGTGACTTTCACGTTACTGTTATCCCTCACGGCCCGTGTTTGTTTACATACATATTTCATGAGCTGATGCTCAGTAGTGTAACGCAGGCTTAAGCGGATAAGCGGCAGATTTACCTCGGTGTAAGCCTGCGTGACCTGCTCATACAGGCTCTGGTGGCGGTGGATGGCGATCTCCAGCTCCTGCATCTCGGACGGCAGCCCCCCCTCGTTGCAGACTTTGCACCAGGCCTCCACCTCCGACAGGAACTGAGGGAGCGACACGGCACACAAACACACACACACACACACACACACACACACAGGAAGTCACGCACGGAAGGACGGAGCTGGAGAATGTCGTCCACAGCTGGACAGATCATAGGACGTTGAAAATGACTGGCAGTGTGTGTGGGTGTGTGTAGAAACACGCAGAGGTTAAGGGGCAGTACATTCAGCTTGTTCTCGAAAATGATTGTATCCGTCCAGGAGGAGGTGGATCATTAGTGTGCAATATTTCAATATATAGATATTATTAATCATTTGGATGTTGACGTTATTTATGAACTAATGCAGATTACATCTAGTTCTGTCCCACGTCATCATTTTCTCTTTATGATTAGCAGAAGGATGATTGAGTCATGCCCTTCAGTGATCTTTGATCTTCTGGCAGCAAAATTCCATTCAGCTCATGGAAAGAGCATTTTAAAAGGAGCAAAGGAAGAGATCCTTCCCAGGTTCCTTTAGTCTCTTTTTCCCACCCGGTGCTGCTTGTTTTCTCTGTTTCTAACTGGGCTGCGTCTGAATTGCAGCCAATGCCGTCTCTGTTCCCTCCCCTCGCTCGCCCTTCGGTCTTTCATCGAGAGGCTCTCGCAGAATGTCCACTCGTAGCTACTGTCAAGGGCCCGGCAGGAGTCAAACACGGCCCATCTGTTGCCATGTCAACCTTCCAAGAATCAGCAGCGGATCGCTTTGATCCACTAAATATAATCAGAGGCTGAAA
Organism: Apeltes quadracus; assembly: GCA_021346845.1. Taxonomy (NCBI): domain Eukaryota; kingdom Metazoa; phylum Chordata; class Actinopteri; order Perciformes; family Gasterosteidae; genus Apeltes; species Apeltes quadracus. The sequence continues at coordinate 15,358,710 of CM037932.1, forward strand.
ATGTCCCGTTTACATTCTACATTCTGGACATGCCGCTGCTGCAGAGACGTTCCCAGGTTGGATAGTTACCTGGAATGAAACGCCACCAGGCGCAACACGACCTCACCTGCTCTGCCTTCTGGTGAAAGACGGACGACATGGCGAGGATGGTGGAGCGTTCGTCCAGCGCGGCGGCGAAACTCTTCCAGTCCAGGTCCAGCTGAGCGGAGATCTGCTTTATCTGCGTGGCGGCGTAGTGGCCGGCCTCCGCCAGGCGGCTCGCCACCGACATGATTCTGTTGATGTTCACGTAGGCGTTCTGGGAGGAGGAGAGGCGAAGAGAAAGAAGATGAACCAAACAGTTTGATCGATTAATATAGTAAAATGCTGCATCAACGCACTGGAATCTGCAATGGTGTTAGCTAGCTGAGTCTATTAATCTCTTTGAAAGTCTTTAAATATGTCTTACTGCTCTGTACTAAAGTAATTAGGACTCATAATACTTATTTATCAATATTACTATTTTACATGCTCCATCAATTAATATTAAAACTGTCAAAATAAGCTTAAAATAAAATAATAGCATAAAAAATACATGCCGTAAGAATAATAATAATAATAATACTAATCAGTATTCCTATCTGCAGGATATTGATAAACAAAGGTTCTTTCATTCTCCTCCCGGCTCTTAGTGCTCTGATGTGATGTAATGTGAGAATTAGGGCTGCGATGACATTACAGTAGCTACCATGGAGTTCATGGCAAAGTGGTTGTGCTGAGTCTGCAGCTCCACGGCGTGCTGGTACCCTCGGCCGATCTCCGTGTGGCTCTGCAGGAACACTTCCTTGTTGTGGCGGATCCAGTCAAACATCTGCACACAGATACACAAACACGCACACTTCGTTTCTCCTATTGCATTGAACCGGAATTTAAAGTTTGCACAAGAAACAAATATGTTAAATCGTTCATAGCTTTCTGTGCATGGAAGCTATGGAGGGTTCCAGATACCGTTACTTGCAGCCCTTAAAACGGTTTATCCCTGTGTTTCTTATGTAAACCTTTGCACGATGTGTTTGAAAGTGGATTGTCGTGACGTTGGTAGCATTTTGTGCAGCACCATTCATGCAGCTGCCATGACTAATTGTGTGTGTCTGCAGTACACAGTTGGCCAGCAAAACGTTGCCATAACTGAGAGACTTTGACATAAACATCTCCGAGGCTGTATACACGCAAAGTGATATTCCTTCAAAGTGGCAGTAAACTTTTTGGGGTTTTTCTGGCTTAAACTTCTCATTATGAAGTAAAGGTTGATTACAGAATGTGACGTCTGTAAAATAACGGCACCGTGCGCGTTTAGATCGGTTTCCACGGCACAAAGGGAATTATAACAACCAAACAGGAAGAGGAGAGCGCTCTGCTTGTTTGATCCAGTAGTAGACAGTAGTACGGTTTTCCCCAACAGTGGAAATGGTATGATGGGTGCTTGAAAAGTGGTTTGGTGCCACTTTGAAAAAACACACGCGTCTCTCTCGCTGCCTTTCATCCGTGCGAGCGGATGGGTGCACCGCCGGGGAGGCCGGGACAACCTTCACGCACGCTTCTTCCATCGCAAATCAATCGCTGCAGGATGGAGGGCGGCCGTGTAACTCTGCGCTGTGATATCCGCTGGAACAAAAAGCGCCTGGTCGGATCTGACTGTCTCCATCTGACACTGACACACACGCACGCACACACACACACACGCACACACACACGCGCGCCGACGAGGACCCAAATGTTTTTCTTTTTGTTTGCTCTCCGTTCGCCTCACAGCAAATATTTACCGCTCCCGCATGCGGATTTCTGGGTGGAACGAGCCACCGCCTCAGCCGACGCCCGTCTCTGTTTGTGTGTGCGTCTGCGTGTGTTTAAGTGTGTGTTGGGTTGGGTTGCACAGGCTGCAATGGCATTCGCAACACTTGGGGTTCCTCGAAAACACATGCAGCCCTGTGCGGAAGGAGGGGCCTCAGGCTTGACGTGGTGATGGTGATGCATTGGTATTCATCCGAGGTGCAGATGTCTGCAGCCTCAGTCATCCATGCATCCATTGCAATCACCTGTAGTGTCTTAAACAGCAGCCCCTTCCAATCAGACAGTGTGATATCTCTATGTGTAGTATTTGTAGTGAGACTGCGATGGTTTAGCATGCTGCTGTTGTTGCCAGCATTCGGCCCGACCGCGGCTAATTGCTCTGCTGGAGTCGTGAAGTGATTTTAAAGTGGTCCTCTGCTCAGGTGAACAGGCTAATTCGTTCATTAAAGGGTTTCAGGAGACATTAAAAGAAAAGTGAAACGTTGTATGAAACTTTTCATAAAAGGTTTCTTCGCGTGAGGTCATCGGTGCCACCGCGCTCCGGTGCCGCTCACCTTCTCGGCGTCCTGTTCAAACAGACGCAGCTGGAAGCACTGGTCCAGCTTCAGCTTCCTGACGTGCCACATCTGATGGAGATGCTGCCTGGTGGAGTGAAGCTTGTCCAGCAGACTGGCCACCTGGCACAAAGAGAGCATCGAGGACTTTTAAAAGATGCGACCATTGCAGAGATTGCTCTGACCAGCTGGGACTGAATTACCTTGGGCACCAAGCTCTGGAAGTCAGCAGAGCCTGAGATGCAGTTCCTCCCTGAAAAACCGTCACTGGATCGGATGCACTGCAGCAGCCTCTGGCCCTCCCGGTCCAACTCCTCCACTGGGGCCTTCAGCACCTGCAAGAGAGCGTGGGAAAGGACGTCTGTGTCTTGATGTGATTCAAAGCCGGATGGAACAAATGAAAACCGTTACGCTGACCTGACCCTGCTGATACAAATGTATTTATTCACTGACCTTTTTCTTGAGCTGCGTGTGCTCGTCTATCAGCCGACGGGATCCCTCCACATCCGCCGGAAACTCCTTCTTGGACTGAAGCTCCTGCAACACACACAGTGCAACGCATGTCTGCATGAACGGGTCCAACATGTCCCCACCCGTAACCCCGACCGACCATTCATCCGTCCGCTCCCCCGCCCCCCTACACACACACACACACACACACACACCTGCAGGTCTTCCAGTCTAGACAGCAGGTGAACAGCGTTGGACATAAACTCCTCCAGAGAGACCCTGAGCTCCATCCACTCCTCATGGTCGTAGTCCAGGGAGCCCTCAAAGTCGTCCGTCAGCTGGGAGGGGTCCACCAGCTTGGCCAGACCTTCAACGGACACCATGCTGGTCTGAACACAGATTCAGAAGGCAAGTGTCAGAAGTGTATCTTTCATGAAGGAAAAATAAAATGTGAGGAAAGCAGTGAACTACTGACATTTATGAGAATTTGTCTTAAAATGAGGGGTGTTTTTAAAAGACACAGCTTCTCTCGTGTTTGGCAGCACGGCTCTTCACAGACGAGCAGCGGGAAAGTGAACTATCGAGTCCAACATGGGTAACACTTCAAATTGGCCTAAAAATGTGTTTTCCAAAAATGGAGCGCATGGACACAGCTGCTAGCCGAGAACCGTGGCGATGGTTAGCTCAGGTTAGCCAAACAGTTAACAACTCACATGAGCCAAACAACGTTTGTAGGAAAAGAGAAAATATGATGTAATTGTCACTAACGCTGCGAACATAAACGCGTTAATCTATGCAATTAATGGGGCCCGAGATTAACGCGACAAAATATTTTAACGTAGGTAACACAACGTTACCTTTGTTTACTTCCGGTTTATACCCGAGACCGGAAGCAAACCGGGAGTTGACCGCGGATACGAAACGGCCGCTAGCTGCAGTCAGTTACATTAGGTTGGAGAGAGTTTTTTTTTTTTTGCATTGGAAGCTAAACAAACAGAGGCGCGACATACAGCGACGAACCACCTCCACGAGTCAAATGGAAGGGGGGGAGGGGGGGAGGGGTGAGTGGCAAACGGACCACTTAAACCACCGCTATAAGTTAAGCTAGCGGGTAGGCTAAGCTAGCTGCCAGGCTAAGCTAGCTGCCAGGCTACTTCCATGTCAACGTCTAACGTTGCCCTGCGTAGCACACAGTCTGCTGAGGACCACCACTGTGTCCCGAAGGGGCCGTGGCGTGAAAACGTCCTGGCTAAATGTGGGAAGGTTGTTGGCACTTGAAACGCAGCCGTTCAATGGAGGAGAGTTGAGAGCGAAGTGCACAAGGACAGCAGGAAGAGTCGCTAGCACAACCTGTGCCACCCTGATGATTGAATGTGTGTAGTTTTGTGTTTAAAACGACATTAACAATTAAACAAGGGTGTCTTAAAATACACGCTCTAAAGTGATTACTCATTACTTCTACGATTTAGTCTTTAAAAGAAAAACATTCATTCATTGAGATGAATGAATGTTGTGCGATTAATTAGTCCATTTATCGACAGCCCTAATTGTCACTTTTAACGAGCGTCTCCAGTTCTTGCTTCAGCACACAATGAAGATCATCCAAGGTGAACAATTAAAAAAAAAACGTGGGACGTGAGGGCAGAATACGTTGGAACACTCGTAGACATCGGAGCGGCCCGCTGACCTCGAAGGAGAACTTGGCGCTGCCGAAGTTGGTCTTCTGCTTCTGCCAGAAGTTGTCCGGTTTGATGATGAGCGCCACGCAGATCTCCACGGGGAAGAACTCCTGCAGCGTCTTCAGCAGCGGCTTGATCAGCTCCCACTTGGAGCCGCGCATGTCGATGATGACGGTGAAACCCCGTTTGCACACGTCCTCGCTGAGGAGAGGAGAGCGACAACAGAGGGCGGGATGAGAATCGGTAAGACAGAGCGATCCCTGTCAGTCGGGTGGCTGCTGCACCAGACTAATTACTGGGAGGGACCTTCAGCGCTCTGGAGGGAAGGAGGCCCCCCAATCGTGCAATCAGTCACTGACATGTACTTAAGGAAACACAATATAAGCCCTGCCAGTATGCCTTCCGTTCTAATTCTAAACAGACGACCTGAAGTCTCTGTTTGCAGTCTTGATGTAGTTCAAGGCCGAATGGACACAAAAAAAGGGCAGTTGTGACAACGAAATCATGACTTCTCAACGAAGGCTCCATGTTATTCACATCACCTCATCCAATTAATTCAGCGATGTTGTGTTCACATGTGGTACGGATCAGTCCCCTGGAAGCGAGGCAGAGCGCTGAAATACATATTTCCAGGTCTGTTTTGGGCCACAATCACGTAGGCTATGTAAATAAATGTGATACGAAGAATTCCTTCCAGATGGCCATTTGGCCGTGCTCGCCGCATGTGAAGCTACGTATGCGTGTGGTTCGTGTAAAGTGTTTGCAACATACATCATCAGTCTTTGTAAATACATAAACAAATAAGGCTGACAGGCAGTGTTAGAATCAATCTATGTTACATTTAGTTCAAGAATATGTGATCAAAACAAATGAGGTACCCCATGTGATAGGACAACAGTTGTGAACTGGCCACCAGAAGCTGCTCTGAAACCAACAAAGAGCCAGATGTGCATGCTGGAGTCTAATGATCTAATTCCTCTGCTGCCGATTGGACGGTAAAAATATTCAGGAATGACCTCAGCTCCACACACACACACACACACACACACACACAACCTCTATTTATAAAAATTCAACAAAAGCAAATCCATTACAGTCCGCAAACTCCACTGGTCACCATGGAAACAGCAGCTCGATTAGCGGAAGGATTCGGAGCGGCGCTGATGGGAACCAAATGATAATACAAGATTGGGCTTTGTTTTCGGCCAGGTGGATGTTTTAATGTTCAGCCTCTCGTTTGCATGAACGTAAATGTAAGATGGGTTCCCCCTGAGACCCGTTGGGGGGCGACGAGGGGGCAGCCGGGTGGACCGGGCCCGCCTCTGCCTCACTGCGGCTACCGCTGTGTCATTATCAGAACTGCCCTTTTTTTGTGCGGCTACCGCTGTATCAGAAAGAGATAGACACAACCTCAGAATGTGTGTGCGTGTGCGTGTGTGTGTGTGTGAGATGGAGGTGCGTACCTGGGGACAGTAGAAAGGTAGGTCACCAGCCTCCTCAAGTCCTCCTGCTTTATTCGGTCGTGGTTACTCCGGGCAGGAAACGTCAGGATGGGTCCGCCTCTTTTGTCCCGCCCACCTTTAAGCGCGCACACAGTCAAAAGGTAAGCTGGGTGTGCAGTGTCTATAAAGAGTTTGGACCTGCACGAAGACTAGAAGCTGCGGGGTCAGGGCCCCTTCCTGGTCTTCACCCAGCACACGGTGCTCAATGAGACACACGCACACCTTTAAGGACTCAAAAGGACCACAAAGAGACACAAAAAGGAGATCAAAATGACAACATGGAAACAAAGAAAGACTCCAAAGTAAAATGTGTACAGCTTTGCTAGATGCAAGTTCCAGAATAAATAACATATTTTTGAACACAATAAAAGAAGTATACATGTTAAACATCGATGAGGTAACCAGTCAAATGCAGAAACCCTGTTGGTCCACACTGCCTCTCCATCATCATCATCCACGGAGTGTCACTGTATCAGCGATAATCTGCTCTTAATCTACACTAATAGCTTCAATATACAACGTCCACGTCTCTGTAACACAACTCCCGTCACACACCCACACACACACACGTCAGCCAGGAAGCACACCTCTCGCAAAAGGCCCGGACGGTCCTCCCCAATCACTGGCCCTGGCTCTCCGGCCGTGTGATGAATTACGTGAGCGGAGATGTTTTGGTTAGATTAATGTAAGACTCACAAACCGCAGTGTTTATGAAAGTGCCTGCTCAGTCGTGGAAAACGGGCCCCGTGTGTTTGAGCGTGTGATTACGGAGGGAGCGCGCCGCTGTGATCTCGGGAGGAATCGTGATGACAGATTGTTGTTGGCACTGCGTCTTTTACCTCTCTCTCTCTCTCTCTCTCTGAGTCACTTTTCACTTGGACGCAGAACTACCCAAAACTATTGAAAGAGCCAGAGTTGCAAATGATAGAACGTGGTACTTTGTGTACGTCGGAAAAAGCATTCCTTTCCAATACTGTAACACGAGCCTGCAACGCACATAAATATATATATATATATATATATATATATATATACTGTATAGATGGATATAAAAATAAAAGCACAGAAACACTAAACTGTGCATGTGCGCTTTATTTTTTTGGGTGGAGGGAGGGGGCGGGTTCAGGGTGTGAAGGCCTCGCGATGACTTTCCCTGCCCGTTTCCTGTCTCAGGAGGTGTGCAAGTCTGCGTTCAGACCAAAGTGATCTCTTCAGCAGTCGTGGCTTTTTCAAGGCCGACGCGGTGCCTTTGAGGGGGGAGGGTAAAGGGGGGGGGGGGGGGCAGGGGCGTGGGGGGCTCTTCCTGAAGTCTAGTCTCCGGGTGTGCTGAGCTAAAAACGGAGAGCACCACCTGGCTGAGTTAAGAGAAACTCCTGGAGACGCCTTGAACCTGAACCACACCTCCTCCTCCTCCCGTCCTCCTCTTCCTCCCTCCCCTCCTCCTCCCCCACGTCTCTTGTGGCGACTGCTCCGCTAGGATCAGACTGTTATTATTACGCGGCTCTCTGCGGTCCGTTGCGCCGCTCTCTCTCTTTATCAACGTGAAATATTCCCCCTTTGAGGAACCTCTGAGCCAGGAAGGGTCCTTTGTGTCCCTGCAGGACTTCCTGTCCCCCGACTGACGCTCACGGACTCACCCGACACGAAGGCCACCTTCTCCTTCAACACGGGGAGAACGTCCGAAGCCTTGATGCCTTCGGTCCTCGGCGACCCTGCAATGAGGCAGAGAGAGAGACGTTTAGTATTAATCCCATTATCAGATCAACATTCCTGTGAGGGAGAACGCAGACACTCTTGTGTAGCGTCAGTCTGTGAGGGGGGGTGGGGGCGGGGGGGGGGGGGGGGGGGGCTCTGTAATAACAGGCTGTAAGAATGCCACGGTAATCACTGAAGGAGGCTACCAGGCAGGACTCATAATGAGCACAGAGAGAGAAAGGAGCACAAAGAGACTGCGAACACAACACGACTACAAAGACTGAAACTGAATCACAAAACAACAGAAACATGTATTTTGCCAACGGGCCTCGTCTCCTCATCTGCACTCGACACCTGTGCGGGTTTGTTGCGTAACAGCAGAAAGACAAGTTCATCTTTACGATCGCTCTCTCTCTCGGTTCATCCGGTCAGGCGTCGCGCTGTGAAGCCTCTCTGTGCCTCATTGTTACTCGCTTTCGCCCACCTGAGAATAGAAACGCTTGCAACTTGCCTGACACTGTTTGCATGCCTTTGTCTTACATCGCATGTTATGTCTTTCAGGATTTTGGAAGCAATGTGTGACACATTGAGTAAACATACAGGGAACATGTACATAAACCAAATAATTTAAAGAGATAACGTTTCTATTTAAAGAAGAATTTGTATCAGATTTCTTGGATTTGATGAAAAGGCATCCGTTTTAGGGGATTTAGAGCATTGATACTTCTATAAATGATTCTGGATTATTGGCATATATATAACCTGTTTGCCTATGTTGTATTTTGCAGCCGAAGAAGACATCAATGTGTTGAAAACAGCTGGGACAGTTACCCCCCCTCCCTACCCGCCCCCCCCCCCCCCCCCCGTGTTCACAAGCTGCTCAATGTTCTGCAGCTCATTGACTCTCGTGGCTGAACTGGGACTCGTGGCTGAAACGGACCTGAAACAGCTGCTCGTATTTCTCAAACCTGCTTGAACACGGCAAAACATCAGCAGATCGATGCCCCCTCCCCCCTCCCCCCCCCCCCCCCCCCTCCCCTCCGGTAGATCAATGCCCCCCCAACCGCCAAGGAACGGGCCTAGAAAGCTCCTCGAAGGCTCTTTTTTTTAATCTAAATGATTTGCAAAGAGAGACAACTTCAGCAGCCGAGGAAGCGAGTGAGACTCATCTGTCCAATACTGACACACAAACACACACACACACAGGAAGCTGTGTGTCTGATGCAGACTCACATGAGAGGCTGTGTATGAGACTGTTGAGACACTTTGTCTCACCTCTTCATATGAATAAAGCCAAACTATCAGATGGATCTTTGAACATTTTGAATCCTCCGTTTGCATTATGCAAATCGGCACAACCGTCCACGTCTGCGGTCACGCCAGCAGAAGGACACAACGCACGCAATGTACACACACACACACACACACACACACACAGAAACACAGCTAAGAGATGATCACCTGCACAATATGAACAGAGACGGCTTCGCGCCGCGGCCGCCATCTTTAAAATGGAGGCTCGTTCCCAAACTGTGAACAGACTCGGTGGTCTCACGCCAAAGAGTCAAATACGATGCCAACCAAAGGGTCCAGAGGGGCGACTCCAACGTGAATCTCTGAGGGTCGGATCGCCCACAAGCGGGAAGCGCGGTCGTCATGGTGACATTTGATGGGGGCCGTTCTGTCAGTCTGTCGTTCCTTGTGACTTTCTGCGTGACTCACGGAGCAGCTTCTGGTCTGTTCGTTTGATGCAGTGAAATAATGTGGATGCACACAGCTGCTGCTGATATTAACTCATCAGAAGGAAGGAAGCTGCTTATTTAAGGCTTTTCATGTTGACCACAGAAATATGAGGATTCAAAAGGACGGCTCCGTTTTCTTTTTTTGTGTCGTATGTGATTCCGTAGTTTCCAACGACGTCACAAAGCTATTTTCCCTCTAAATAACAACATGAATAAAGGCTTCATTCAATCAGAGACTCAAATAGATTTTTGGGGCGTTTTCTTTTAGGTCGTCCTGCTGCTGTCGTCCACATCTGCTTCACCCCGCTGTCAGACTACGACGGGGAAGTGAAGATATCGCTTTCTTCAAAGCGACAAAACTCCACTGATGAAAACAGAAGGAAAACAAACACAGGCTGCTTCAAAAACCCCAACTGACCGTTTCACTTACGTCACCGACGTGAGCACCGCTCACATTGTTCATTGATGGCCGGTCACATCCGATCCGCCTCGTTTGGGGGGAACCGTGAGGAAGCACAGGTTGGGACAGCGAGAAGGGGAACCGAACACACACGTTCCATCGATCCCGTCACACAACGATGTGCTCACACAACCGACCCGGTGTGTAACGACAGCACGCGGGTTTTTTGTACTTATCTGGGCTGACACACACAACCACACACAACCACACACCTTTGATCCATCCAGCATGTGTTTCCTCCATTGGAGATGTTCACCCCACACACACACACACACACACACACACACACACACACACACACACACACAGCCAGCGTGTGTTTGTACAGTAGCAACAAAGCAGTGATTACAGCAGCACATGGCTGTTAAACACACACACTGAATAACTCGAGGCTGTCGGACCGACTTGATACACAGAGCGTCCTCAGAGGAACAACCTGCTGCCCCAGAACAAGGCCGTCCTCCTCATGAGCATGTGTGTGTGTGTGTGTGTGTGTGTGTGTGTGTGTGTGTGTGTGTGTGTCCTTACACTGGGGCTCACATCCTCCAGTAACTCACTGAGACCTCTGCTAGCGTTACCTTAAAGCTAAATACTCTACATCAGGAAGTCTAATATCCCCTGGTACGAATTATATATTTAGCTTCAGCTAACGAAGGCTGCTGGTTGTCTAGACTGATTTATTATTATTATTATTATTATTATTATTATTATTATTATTATTATTATTATTATGTGCATGAAAGCATGAGCGCAGCGCTCGCTAACGCGCCAGCGTCTTAACTCGGAGAATCACACATGGATTTGGCCTTCGTCTCCAGGAGGAAATGGCAGAATAAACACACAGGAAAACTATAAAAGGGAAATGCCACAGAGCAATTTTCTGGCTTTTAAATCCTGAGACTCATCAACTGTTGCTCGGCAACAGCAACTCATCCCGGGCGTCATCCTGAAGCAGCTTCGTTAGCAACAAAAAACACCACCCGGTGAGTAAAACTTCTAATGGTCGTAGACGCCTGACTGCGCCTGCGGCCTCTTTCACACGCGTGTGAGGGCCTCTTTCACACGCGTGTGAGGGCCTCTTGGCGCTTTTTTGCAATAAAACTAAACTGGTAAATTGAAGCGATGATTACACAAGGACGCATGTAGTCATTTGATGATGATTACATGCGTCCATGTCAGAGGATTTCAGTGATAAACATTCTCAACATGGTCGGAAAACAATCATTGGACAAAGCCTTCAGCGCCGTAATGTAACATTTGTGTGCTGATCTGTGATTGCATAGATCGGACTAAATGCTCTAGTGAATCTCTCATGCTGCTGTCAGAACGCGGTCCCCTGGGAGCCGCTCCTGCTGCACAGCCTCTCGTTCTAGAGTTCTGTGATTACGTCCGTCTCTGAGTCGGCGCTCGCTGGTCAAGCTGCGCCGTTTTCCCACTCGGGCTTTGATCTCAGTCGTGCACAGACTCTATTGTGAGTGTGAGTGTGAAGTCGCTCGAGATGTGAAACTGCGAAATAACACGGATATGAGAAAGTCTCCATTAAAGTTAATGTACCGTAAAGGGAGATACTGGAACATTTCACCACGGTATCGCACACACACACACACACACACACACACACAGCTTGCCTGTGATCACTGATTTACTGCCATAGAATATTTCAAAGAGGTAAAGCTACCAAGAAACCGCTGTGACCAAACACACACACACACACACACACATACACACACACACACACACACACACACACACACACACACACACACACACACACACAGACAGACACACACACACACACACAAACAGACAGACACAGACGTCCCCAGAAGCCGCTCAGAGGCCGTTCATGTTTTTTTCATTATGTTGTGGGAATAAACGTTGTATCTCACCGGTTGCCACGGTTACCACTGATCTCACGGACCACCCGGCAACTACCGGCATCACCGCAGGTAACCTGGACGCGGTGGGAGCTTTACGCGAGGGAATGAGGGGGAGGGAGGCACAACCAAGTTGTGTTGGCGTCAGCAAAGTCCTTTTAGGCAAGTCATGCCACTCGCCGCCATCTTGGCAACGCCTCCAACAAGACCCGGCTCCTCTCTCAATGAATGGGCAGAGAGTCAGAACTGCACTTTCATGTGCACAGAAAAACGACATGTATAAAACTACATGTATAGAAACATTTAGTCGAATAAACGACTAAAGCTGACAGCCCTACTTTCCAGCGGGAGGGGCGGGACATGCGCATACAGCCGCCATCTTTGCGTGTGTTGAGGATTGAGGAGGGGGCGCGTCTCCTTATATAGTCTCTGGCGTCAGCAGGGAGAGGAAGCTGGACAGCAAAGGTGACTCTGAAGATGGTCGACAGCCAACAGACGTCTCCACCTCGTCTGGAGAAAAGTACGACGTGCTGTTACCAAGGAGAGAGAAGCCCCCCCTCCCCCCTCGCTCCCCCCCAGCTGCACTCACACACACTTCAGAAAGGTCACATGAGCTCAAATGTATCTGTGTGTGTGTGTGTGTTTGCTCTATAACCTTTGCATAATGATACAGTACCGTCAGTTCAACAGTTTTATGCAAATTTAAACTGCAGCAAGTGTGTGTGTGTGTGTCCATCCCACACACACATACACATACGGGGTCATGCGTGTTCCTAAATGTCCCCGGGTGGCAGGTGATGCCGTCTGCACCCGCAGCAACAGCCGGCCCGTCGCCCAGCTGCCGGCCTGCAGGGGTAACGGGAGGGAGGGGCGGGGGCACGGACACCTGAAGCCTATTAACCGTCAATCCACCGGGTTGGGGCGGAGGGCCGCGGGCGTCTGGCCGCCGCGCCGCTTGTCGCCGCGGGGGCGTCGGCATGTGTTGGCCCTCGGGGGGGTCGGGTTGCGTCAGCTGTCTGCATCCGCGGCTGCTGGTGGAGTCACAACCAGAGAGCCGCTTGTGCCTCTCGTTGTTGCATCGCATCACCTGCATATAGATATTCTGTAACGCTTCGGGGCGGACACATCACCTATGTGTGTGTGTGAGATATTTACACACACACGCGCACACACACACGCACACACATACGCACTTAAATGTCCTCAGCCGGCTCCAGTTTCTCCTGCAGAGGAAAACCACATCCATCACTCTTCCAACGCAAACCACACGCTGCTCTCTCACTCTCAGTGTCTCTCAACCGCACGCACACACACACACACACACACACACACACACACACACAGAAAGGGAGAGCTTGCAATAGTTTGTAATAAGTGCTTGCCAGGCATCACAATCAGATCACACACACACACAAAGACACACACGAGATGACGTATTCTCCGTAGGGAGGCTTCTTCTCATAAAAGGTTGCTGAAAAAATAAATAATAAAAAGCAATTATTGGAGAGACGTGTCTGTGTGTGTGTCTGTGTGTGTGTGTCCTTTGTGTATCTCCACACAGTTTAGCTGCTCGCTGCTCATTTCTGCAGAATAAACTGACGATGAGGCTCATCCTGCGGTTTCCACGGTGATAACAATGAGCTTTTCCTTCCATTAAAGACTCAAGGCTGCCACACGCAGACACACACACACTGTTGTCCGAAGGCCCTCCAAACAAAGCATTCTCACACACTGAGGAACTGACTAACTAAGGAAGAGCGTGTGCATATCGATGTCCAACAATGTGTCGTCCATCGCCACCATCCCACTCATCCAGCGGGGACCAATCAAATCAAAGCTTCGGTTCGGGGGGTGGGGGGGGGGGGTGACGGCATCCTTTCGTGTTGTGCGCCAAACCCATGGAGAGATGCCATCTGGAGGCCGCTGACTCAGCACAACACACACACACACACACACACACACACCGGGTTGGTAGAGGAGCTGGACATGAAACAGTGCTGCTGTCTGTGGAAGCAGAGATTCAGATTCACGTTGCGATGGTCAGATGACTTTTGGTGCCGTTAACAGTTTGAATCCGCTGATCACGGATCGCTGCCTGCGGTGTGTGTTGGGAATATTTGAGGACATTTTTCTTGCTTATTGGAATCAGGCGTCCTCTCATCATCCAGGCCAGCGGCCAGTCAGACGAAACCGTCACACACACGGACGCGCTTGTTCTGACCTGCTGGGACACTTCCACACACACACACACACACACACACGTGGACGTGATTAACCAGAGGTCAGAGGTCGAGAGGCAGGATCCCTCCCTCTCCGTCCCCCTCTCTCCCTCCAGCAGCTGTCTGTAGAGAGGAAAAACTGGTCAGACATGGAATGTGTGTGTGTGTGTGTGTGTGTGTGTGTAGCCTGGTGAGGCGCCAACAAACGCACTTCTGATCCGTGACTCATGTCACACACGCTCACACGGAGAAACACTAAACGTTGTTAGCAGCATTCTGGGCCTCGTTATACTTGTTTGTTTCTAGGTGCTCAGAACAAACATGACGTAGCCGCGCTATAAGCTATTAGCTCAGGCGCTAACGCCTCTGCGGCTTTTGTCGTAGTGAACGCACATATTGACGCAGCATCCCACGACAGCAGACCGGGCGGTCGCAGGCTGCGTCTGCGCTGCTAATCCGGCCTTAATCAACCATAATCACCAAAACGCCGTCTTCGATCCGTGACGTCACGCCGTCGGGTACGTTTAACCCTTTCAGGACCAACTGTGCAATCTACGCAGCGACGACTTTCAACGTGTTGCACGTTTAAGTTTTTGTCTATAAAGCTCAGACAACTGGATCCCTTCATCGCACCGGACTCGCTGATCTCTAAAGCGCAACCCGGAACACAAGCTGCTCCTTTTATCCTCTAATGGAAACGCTCAGACGGAGGACGCGAGGCCCAGAGGATGAAAATCGAACCCGCGAACTGAAGGATATGAAGGATCAACGTTTCCACTCGGGTTCTCTTTGTTCTATTAATACTCCTCGGCGAGCTTGTGTTCGCTCAATTACAGCCTGACACGAATGTTCCTGTACCGGCGTGCGTGTCTGTGTGTGTGTCTGTGTGTGTGTGTGTGTGTGTGTGTGTGTGTGCGGCCTCCTCCTCCAAGGGTGAATGCGATTTAATTGGCGCTCGGCTCAAAGAGAGAAAGACGCCGGGCGAAGGTGGAGAGACACGAGCAAACGGACGAGCAATCAAAAAAAAAACACACACAAAGAAAGGAGGAATAAACGGTGTTGTGAATCGGTCCCAGCTGTTTCATTCATTCCGCCTGAATGGAAACTATGAACGGAACTTTGGGAAATGAATAAAATGCAGGATTTGAACGCACACTGTGCAAAAGCTGCTCGTGGTTTCACTGGAGTGTTTTCCGACCATCTATGACACACACACGCGCACGCTGATGTTCATCCGCCTGAGAGAGAACACAAAGAGGAAAATATCAGAGACGAGTCTCACTTGAACTATCAAGCGTCGTGTAACCGGTGTCGTCACTTTTTCATCCCGAGTCGATTCCAAATGGTCGCAAACAAACTGACGATCCAACGGTGAACAAAAAGACAATCAATGAACGTCTTTTACCAGGGGGGGAGAAAGTTCTGGTAGACAAAGAAAAGCGGCTCGATGTGAATTACTTCTGAATTACAACTTTCAGCTCCAAGCAGACGGGTTCTTTCTCACGTTGCTGTGAGCTGCAGACACCACAGAGGAAATCTTGTAAAAAAGCCTTTGTGACCTCAATTGAGCTCTCTTTCTCTCTCACACACACACACACACACACACACACACACACACACACACACACAAACACACACACACACAGGTCTAAACACAGTAGTTTCCTTGCAGCCAATAAAGTGCTTTACTGCTGTGTAGTACATAATAACAGGGTAAATGCTGCAGTGAACTAACGAGCAGCGCCGATGTGCGAGGGCAGTAAATCAAACTTCGTAGTGACATTCGCACCGGAAACCTGGATGTAATTCAACTTACAATTAAAAAAGAAGAGAAAACTGAGCAAAAGAAGAGAAAACTGAGCAAAAGAAGCTCACGTCTGCGAAGCTGAAACCCGGCGAGCGACTGGCGGGATAATCGGTCCGTTCGAGACAGAAGGAATCAATAACGTGGCGTACGGGTCGGATTCTGATCTGCTCTCCGACAGCTCAGACACACACACACACACACATACGCACACACACGCACACACACACACACACACACACACACACATACACGCACATACACGCACACACACACACTTTGAAGGGTGATGAGTAATTACTCCGGGTCAAGCATTCTAGTTATCTTCAAAGCAGCTCTATTAGGTGGCCGTGCGTGCGTGTGTGTGTGTGTGTGTGTGTGTGTGTGTGTGTGTGTGTGTGTGTGTGTGTGTGTGTGTGCGGTCAGAGACTCCAGGTGAATCGTGAAGCGTGTCGCGTCCTCTTCATCGGACACACAGTCACATGTCGGGTATGGACGGCGCCCAGAGGCAGAAGGTCCCTTTCATCGGACGGGGCGGTCCGGCTGCACCTCGCTGGGACGGCCTGAGCTCTCTGCTCAGCAGGTCCCCAGCTCGGTCCGATGAAAGGGAGTAAAAACACTCTAAAACTCGCTGAGATGATTCTGTGGTTTGAAATAAAGCTAATTACATGACTTTCTTTACAGTCTGGGGCTTTTTAAACAGCCCTGTCAATCAGGGTAAGAGCTTCCTGTCTGTCACACAGTCAAAGGGTAACACCTGCCCGCAGCGGTTAACAACATCAAGGTGTATTAGTGAGCTCCACTAATCAGCTGCTAACACACACACACACACACACACACACACACACACACACACACACACACACAGACGCCTGTAAAATGACTTGGAGATCCATTGTGGTCCAAACGGATGCTCATTACGCTAACACACACACGCACGCACACACAGACACACACACACACACACGCGCACCATATGGCTGCAGCTGCCCAAAGACTAGAAAGCTTTTAGGGAGGAGGAAGAAAAGGGAGGAGGAGGAGAGGAAATCCTTTTCTTTGTATTTATCTATTTAACACTCTCTCTCTCTCTCTCTGTCTCTCTCTCTCTGTCTCTCTCTCTCTGTCTCTCTCTCTCTCTCTCTCTCTCTCTCTCTCTCTCTCTGTCTCTCTCTCTCTGTCTCTCTCTCTCTGTCTCTCTCTCTCTCTCTCTCTCTCTCTCTCTCTCTCTCTCTCTGTCTCTCTCTCGTCCCCTGGTGGGTAATAAGGCTTAATCCACTTAAGCTGTCTCTCTCTCTCCCCCCCTCTCTCTCTCTCTCTGCTCCTGTCTGTCACCTCAACATCCCGCATGTGCACACACTTCATTCCTCCCACCCATCTGCCGCTGTTCATGACACTGGGTGGGAGACAAAGAGAGGGAGAGAGGGAGCAGGAGGGGGCGGGGGGAGTGGGGAGGGAATCCCTCTCCCTCCCTCCCTGCCTCCCTCTCTCTCCTCAGCAGCAGCATCTTATTGTTCGTGGTGACGGGAGGGGTGAGACACCCTCTCTTCAATAATAGATGTGAAGCTCCTCCCTCCACGTTTCTTCACCATGACTCAGGACAGAGGCCTCATTTAAAGGAACAGGACCCCTCACACGCACACACACGCACACACACACACACACGCACACACACACACACACACACACACACACATTTAAGGAACATTTAAGTAAAGCTTGAATCTAATCACAAAGGACTGAAAAAGATGGAGGGAGCCGGCCACGTTGTGCAGAGGCCCCCTGCAGGCACCCTGGGGTGTTCTGACCAGCATCACCGCAGGCTGGTCAATATCAACGCATACGTTATCATGTGGTCCGTTTTGGGCTCATTAACAGGAGCACAAAACTACATCAACAGTGGATCAGATCATAAGGGGAGGGGGGGGGGGGGATTATCTTCCTCCCAAAGCTGCTTTAAGAAATTGCATTTAGGTGGCATGATATTCCCAGATGGCACCAGCACGTCCCTGCCGTGACCTGGTCGTTTCCCTTTGCCCCCGATGAGCCATAAAAAAAGGCACAAAGGCCACTCGAGTGTTTCCTGGAAACGCTTCCGACTGTGAACGAGCGAGCGGCGCTCCTGAAGGCCTGAGGAGAATCACGCTGTGAATAACTCACATGAGGCTTTTCTCCGTGTTAGAGAAGCTCATTCAGCTCCAACTTCCGGCTCGCTGGGATGGATTGTGGATTTTGTTATTATTAATAGATGCCAGTTTGGGACATGAGCTGAAGGATGCTGTTAGTTCAGCTTTGCTCTGTGCTCGCCCTCGTCTGCGATCAAGCTGTCGTCTTGCATTGTGGGTAATGTAGCCGCGGCTCCGGGTTTTGAAGAGCGAAGCCGTAGCCCGCAGCGTCTTATAGCATTCTGTCCACTGAGCAGCAGGGGGCGACTCCTCGGGCAGCAAACTAACAGGACTTTAATGTCCGTGAAGTGCGCATTGATGACTCGCGATGCCCGTGGATTAGTCCAAGCGGTGTTGCTGATCTGGTTAAGCTAAACTCAAACAGCAGCATTCATCGATCGCTTTAATCCCGACGCAGAGCGGCAGCAAAGAATCAATGACGGCGCTCCGAACTACAGCCGGGAACAAAATCGCACACATTCATTCAAGCCGTCCGTCCGTCGCCGGCCTTCTCGTACGGGAGGTTAATCTGAGTTTGTGTGTTTGTGTGAATCAATGGATTACCGTCCATTCATCCATGTAAGGTCTCAAACACACACACACACATACGCTTATCCATGTAAACCTTCTCACACACACACACACACACATCTCACGAGAGGACGCAGCGCGAAGAGCGGGAAGAGACGAGACGGGATTTTAAACAAGTTTTTCCTCCATTACCAACTAAGTGCTTCTCGCACTCGGACTCCTTCCCTCTCGGCCTCCAGACGGGAGACGCCACTTGGCGGTAATCTCCCAGCATGCCCTCTGGGAGGATCGGCTGAGGCCCACTTGTGAGGGCCGGAGCGACGTCACCGCCTCCCACTTGTTTGGTCTGCTGTTTTGACAGACAGCTGGCGACAGCCGGCGGATCAACGCGGCTGCGCGCGTACGAACGTCACTTCCTGTTTCTGTCCCAGGATCCCATTTATAAACCGCTGATTAGCGTAACATTGAGCGGACGCTTTCCTCAGAATGTTGCCCTTATTTATATATATTTATATACACATTTTTTAATTTCCCCTGCTACTGCTTCCTTCCTGTGGGTGTGATAACACGGTCTAATTTTCATTTCCACGTTTCCGCCTTTGTTCTGAGCATGCGGAAAAAAACGAGACACACGGAGAAGAAACCTCCGGGTCCAGCACATCCGATCGGAGCCCTTCAAGCTGTAAACTGAGGTTGCAGACCGGGAGACACTCGGGGCTTGGAGGAGCCGACGCTCAGATGAAGCAGGGGAGTCGTTACTGATCGATAACGCGTTTGTAATCCACACATTAAACATTAAACCACAACCTTGACTGCGGCTAAATGTCTCCCAGCGTCCCGAGTCGGCGCTGGCCCCGTCCATCGTTTCACGGGGAATAAACGAGTGGGATTCTTATAACTGGAAGGAGTAGATTTAACGTTGCCCGTGCGAGGGTGGAAAAAGCGGGAATGATTTAATAATCCAGTCGATCGGGTTTCGGCGGCCGTTGACCTCACTCTCCTTGTCCATTCATACGTCTTCTGCCCGTTTTTCCCCTCCCTTTCTTGAGCGTGAATTTGACTTTCAGAAGCGGCGGTTTGAATGGTTTTCAATGTGCTCTCCTCAAAAGCAGCAGCATTGGTGGAAATGTGTGTGGGGTTTTTAAAACACGCTACCAGGTCCAGTTAATATGACAGAGTCTTGAGTCCGTCCTTCTGACTCTTGCCAATCTGTTTTTTGGGCGGGGGCGGGGCCAATCTGGGGTTTTGGCAACTAGAAGTGACGCCAGAGTCTTCTAATTATAACTGAACACTAATGAAAAAACACAACATTTAAGGGTTAAAAGTTCTAAAACAATGTTGAGAACAGGGCGACGTGACCTGTCAATCACTGCTTAAGCCCCGCCCTAAAGCCTCCCCTGCTTTGTGGTCTGTTTGACTCTAATTGGAACGCATTGACATTGTTTACAGAGGGAATAAATCAAGGCGAGAAGTAGTCTTTTTTTCATAGACGTCTATGGGACCAGAGGAGTCGCCCCCTGCTGGTCACTACAGTATATTTGTTGGCGCTTAAACACACGCAGGAGTCTTTGAGTTTGACAGGAAGTGACGGCAGCTCGGGGCTCCGCTGCGCGTCCTCCGTCATTGCGGAGTCTGACAGCACACTGAATCCACTGGAAGGACCATTTAGATAAGAGCCGACGTTGGGGACACGCAAAGTGCTTATTAGCCGCCAAGAATCACACAGTTATTGTCAGCATCAGTATTGGCAGATGCTCGATACGTTGGTATCGCTTTCAGAGGAAGACGAAGTGGCGCTGAGCCGTCTCTAATTTCCTCTGTGCTGAAGTCCAGGCGGCCGATGGAGACACATGTGTCCCGACAGCTGTTCGGTAGCTTGCTTTTTCTTCTAGAGGTCAGGGTTTCTCCTCCTGCTGCACAGCGTGTGGAGACATTAGTCCTTCACCAGAGACAAGATTAAACATGTTGAAGGACACTCACGACAACAATGTCCACAATGGGAAGAAGACATTAAAGAATTCAAAAGTTAGTGGTTATCGCTAAACTGTTGTCTTTGAAGATGCAACAAATCAAACTGAATGATGTTGCAGTTTGAAGTTTGAAGCTTTACTTCGTCCCCTGCGTGATGCTCAGCGTCAGAACGCGTCTCCCTTCGTCCCCTTTCCCCTCGTCCCCCTTCTCTCCCCCAGCCGATGTACCTTCGTCCTCCACACACTGTCCTCATTGTTTGTCCCGATGAGCCGACCAATAGATTTCCATGTTCCCGTCGCTGGAAATGTGCCAACAGACAGATATCGAATATTATGGGGGAAAAAAACAAAAAACACATGGAGCGCTGTTACTCTACACAACGCACACACTGACTCACACACTGTGTTTGATTTAATAAAGCACCCAGGCAGGACTGTTACTGTGCTGAATTACACTGACGGAGTCGGGGTGTGTCCTCCTCCACGATATCAAACACATCGCCAATGCATCACTTACGCGACGTCCCCATTGGCTCGTGGGACGATGTTTTGAAGCCTCGAGATTCGGCGGTTTCGTCGTCGCAATTTTTGAATCTGGCCATGTTCATTTTGAAGTTTGATTTACTACATTTGAGATGTAGAGTAGAAGGTAGACACTCACCTGTCAATCACACGGCAGCCCCGCCCCCTTACGCTCTATGCAAATCTAAATCTAATTCACTAAACGGACATTGATCCATGTTCACTGAGGGAATAAATCCCGAAAGAAGTACAGTCATTTTCTCATAGGCGTCTATGGGAGCAGAGGAGTCGCCCCCTGCTGGTCACTGCAGAGAATGCAGTGCCAACTCACTGAACGGGGCAGGAGGGCACCGTGTGGACATCTGTGAGGACGTTATGAGGGGTCCACGTTTTGTGTATCAGAAAGAATGACATGGGAACGTTTGTATCTGTTGAAGGTGATATGTAAACCGAGACACACCTGCAGACTTTGTCCCATATTTCTGTTGTGTCTCTCGTTGTGAATAGTGTTTTGATCTGAAATGACTCACCTAAACAGACGTCAGATACCAGACCGTTTACGTCGCTTGAACCAGAGAGAAGCCACTTTACAACAATCACGTCATTTATCAGAGTGGCCGCTGATGAATGGTCCGCTGTCCAAACTCATCCATTCACCCGCTAATCGATGGCGCAACAATCAGGAGAAGAAACATCACGTATCAAAGACGAGAGAGACGGAACCAGCAGTTTGAGGAGATTAATCAATGATGCCAGCTGCAGCTGCGGGATGAGCTATTGTGCTGTTATGTGTGTGTGAGAAGTGTCACACACGCACACACGCACACACACAACCACTACATCACACACACACACACACACACGCACACTACATCACACACGCACACACACACACACACAGCGGGCCTGTTGGAGCTCGGTGCGTCGCATATCAGACAGGTTTCCGTGAGCTGATCTGAAGCCTCCATGATTCCTCTTTCTTTTGTAGGGAGCATCAGACAGACGAGCCCACATCTCACTGCGCGCGCACGCACGCGCACGCTAACACGCACACACACACACACACTGTGGATGCACGTAGAACGTGTAATACGCGCACACATGAGAGCGGATCTCGTGTTCTTTGAGGTGAATGAAGGTGCAGACCTCCGGTGGCGGTGCGCACATTAGTGCCTCCTCTCCCCCGGTTCACGCCTCCTCTCCCCCCGGTGACATGCAGCCCCCTCCCCGGTGCCTCTCCTCCCTCCAGCGGTTCCTCTCTTTTCGTGCCACATCGCGCGTCCTTGTCCGTCCTACCTGTTTTGAAGAAGGCGTCCGCGTCCGGGTCGCCGGGCGCCTCCTCGGCCGCTTCTGCGGGGTTCATACCGGGATCCGGTCGAGTACAATCCACGGGCGCCGGGAACCGGGAGAACGGGAGAACCGGGGAGCGAATAAGATCCTGTCGCGCGTTTGTGGCGTTATTCCTCACATGTTGTCTCCCCCTCCATCCCCCCTTTCGCTGCTTTCTCTCGGTTTGCCGTTCGCCTCGTCTCCCTCTATTGTTCCCGGTCCAACCTCCCTCTCTGCTGCTGTCCGCCGGGGTCTCTCTACCGCCCCCCTCTCACCCCCCGTGCCTCCCCTCCCTCCGGCTCTCTCTCTCTCTCTCTCTCTCTCTCTCTCTCTCTCTCTCTCTCTCTCTCTCTCTCTCTCTCTCTCTCATTGATCGGTGGTTAAAGGATTTAAATCCACTGACAAACACAAGGAGCCATGTATTACTATTTCTACGTTGTATAACGTATTATTATACATCTCAATAAATTAAGTTACTTAATTGTTGATGTGTTTTCCTCAAAGGAAATAAAAGGGCCGGATTGTAAAGGTTCATCTTTGTTGATAGTTTGTTTCAGGGGAATCTCTATCTATGTGCCATCCAGAGTGTGTTTCCTGTTAATTAGAGAAAGGAATAGTGCTCTCGTTAATAGTGTGAGTGGATGACCTGACGAGTTATTATCAATCTGGACCAGGTCCTTCTTTGTTCCCCGATCGTGATGTTCTGGCTCAGGATCCAGCAGGTGATGCTGACACCTCTTTGTCTGGACCGAGGCCCTAAAGGTCAGATGGTGCTACGGGCTTTACGGCCGCGAAAAGTAAGAAAAATAAAACGAAAACATTAGGAATGTGCGGTTCTCTGCTCGCTGAAGATGCCGCGATGTAGAGTAAAAAAAAAACAAGGTGAAATGTAGAAATATAACGTCGTCCCACCTTTGAAATATGGAAAATGTGTACATTTCAAAATGAAAGCATGTAAAAATCACAAAATCACAAACTCATCATACTGAAAAATAAACAGATGGACATAAATTGAAAAAGTAAAGAACTCCGTATGTCAAGTTGCTTCATGTGCAGATTTGGAAAAGAACATTAAAAAGATAACAATAACAAAGATAATACAATCGATGACCCTGATGAATAATTCACAGATGAAGTGGAGGAGTAACAATACTGTGACATTTAGAAATGTCAGCTATTGTTGGAAGCCGGCCTGCAGGGCTCCAGGCATTTTATTTCATATGAAGATATGAGGAGGCTTTTCCTGAGGGGAGCCTGCTTCTTTATTAGTTTATCTTACACGGGCCCATCGTCCACTGAGTGAGTCTTAACGCCCCCCCCGCCCATAGAACCCACAGATCCAATAAATGGACTTAATGCTTCCTGCCCAGAACCAACAGACAAAGGAATCTCCTTCATGAGATGTCTGCAAACATCCCAGTGAATGCTACGCGTGCCCTGTGTGCTAACACGTTAGCATAAGCAGAGAACACCTAACAGGCTACAAACATTAAAGGATCCGTCAAGAAGAACGAACGGGCCGATTAAAGCGACGTGCTCGGCTGGTTGGGAGACTTCATCGCAGCTGATGAAGGAATTGTTGAATCCAGGTGGTGTCTCCTTCAGCGGGGGTGGAGGGGCGCCTCTCTCTTCTCCAGCCAGGAGGAGGTGTGTTCTTCCAGAGATGGCCTTGTAGAACATGTCCCTTTAACCCCCCCCCCCTCCCTCCATCAGCACAAAGAGGCCTCCCCACTGTCTGGATTCCTCCCGCTGTCTGCTGCTGCCCCCTGGTGGAGAGCTCTGCACACGGCAGCCGGGCCCTTATGTCTCGTGTGCAGGCCTGTGACGACAGCAGACCTTTGGAGGGCGAGTAGAGCGAGTGGAGCCCGGAGGCAGTGCCGGCCCGAGCCTCTTGGGGGCCCTAAGCAGAATTTTATTTGGGGGCCCCCCTCCCACCACGCACAGTCACCTGTGCTAGAAGATTATTGGCACAAATGTCACGCTATACTGTTATAGCGAAAATTATAAACGAATACAGTGAGGTCATAATACAAAACTAGGGCTGCTTGCAGCATAAGTGAACTTGGGGCCCCAAGAGAGAAGGTGCTGCTGTCGGGAGGTCCGAGGCTGCAGGTAAAGCCTGCGTCTGTCCCCGGTGGACTCGTCTCTGCTGGAGGACCTGGTCTGAAAAGACTGGTGTGAGCTTGCCACCATTCCACTTTCTTTCAGCTTCAGGTGGAAGGTCACACGAACAGCGAGACCTTCGGCTGCCAGAAGGTACAAAACTGGTGCTTTGATGAAATGTTTCATGAGCTTATTAAATGTTATTTCATGTAAAATTCTCGTTTTGTCCCTTTTAGTACAGTACTTGAGTCAAAGTAGTTGGTCACATGGCATGGGATAAATAGTCATGTGACCCTCAGCCGGACCAATGAGTTAATTATTCACACTCCTCACGTTTAAAGTGGTAATGATTTTATTGATGTCAAAACGCTTCATAGCACCGTTACACGTCACAGAACACCCCCCCCCCCCCCCCCCCCCCCGTTTAGCCCCCCCTCCTCGGCCGTGGGAGGATTAAAACTCCCTGAGAGGGAGACGCTTTCGTGATCGAGGAACTCCTTTGATTTAAAGAAGGAAGAAAAATAATAAATCGGGAAGAAGCAGTTGGAGGACAGAGGCTGCACCTCGTCCCGTTAGCATGTTAGCGGCTCTGTGGCTAACCCAGAGACGAAATGGCACCATGTGACAGGCTGTCATGGCGTCCAGTGTGATGACAGTACTATTGACAACTTAGAAAACAAAGAACATAAAAGGAATCAACAAAAGCGATCGATACGCATGTGTTTTTGAAAATAGTGCTCAAAATTGGTGAGATGACATGAAACTATGTACATACCTGTATCCGTCAAAGCTGGTTGGCTTTTATATACACATTTTTTTTCTTCACATTGTTAATAAGTCACATCAATCATATTAAATATAGCAAACGTTTCCGCCCGTTGCAAAAAGAGTCGACCCGGATGACATGTAACCACGCGTGAATCACAGTTCAACATAAAACATGGAACAATAATATTAATACTCATGGAAATGACAGTATTTCAACAGTTAAAGTGGAAATCTCTTTTCAGCATCTCTTCGCCATGAAATAACATTTACATCTTTTTCTTTTCCTTAAACTCACATTTGGGTTTTTTTCTCAGTGCTCCCAGAGGCGACCCCCCCCCCCCCCCCCCCACCGCCAAACAAAGCCAGGTGGAAGTTCATCGATCGACCTTTGACCCCCCCCGCACCCCGCGTCGTCCTTCATGAGACCGCGAACCACCGAGCGCGACGTCTTCTTTTCTTATGTTTGCACATTGACAGTGTCTCACGCTTGAGGACAATCGAGGACGCTCGCCTGCTGCAGCGATGGACACAGAGACAACATGAAATAAACGGACTGAATTCTACGCAACATCAACTACAACTCTCCGCGGCGATGACAGTAACGACGACGTGTTTGTGCTCGTGAGGACGTCGACCCGTCACCTGAAGGGGACACACCTGGTCCCCGAGTGGACGCTGGAAATAAAGTGCACCTCATTTCTCGCCATAACGTAAAAAAAAAACAAAAAAACACTTATGGATTAATCTCGTTGATGACGAGTTCAACAAAGGAGGAAATTAAATATTACATTCTTGTGACGTGGCGGAAAACGTGTGAGGAAACCACACAGCCTGCAGGCCCGTGTGTGTGTGTGTGTGTGTGTGTGTGTGTGTCGGTCCGTGTGCGTGCGACACACAGCCGGCCGAGGGACACAACATTAAAGTCACAACATGAAACTGCATTTTACGCTCCCTCAGTCCTCGGTACATTCCACCCGTCTCCACCCGTCTCCTCCCGTCTCCACCCGTCTCCACCCGTCTCCTCCCGTCTCCTCCCGTCTCCACCCGTCTCCACCCGTCTCCTCTCGTCTCCACCCGTCTCCTCTCATGTCTCAGGTGAGGAATCCTGTGTCCTTCTGCCTCTCCGACGGTCCAAAACTCCCCAATTCCACAAAGTCTGGATTCAGCAGATGCTAAAAATAAGATCTAATGTTCTGGTTGAACAACTAATCCCTGAATGTACTAATAAAGTGTTATTTAACTATTTATTCTGAGCTTTTTATTTTAGGACAGGTCTTTCTTAAGTCTTCCTTTGTTTTCAGAGTATGAAATATAACAAAAACCCAACATAAAATGACAGATTGAAATATTGGACAACAGAACTATCCGTATTGTATTTGTATGCTTCTCGCTATAAATTCTGCTTTGTGTTTCTGAAACCCGTTTTCAAGAAATCTCATAATGACCGTTTCTGTGTTGCTTCAAACAAACTGAGCTTTCTCAACTGCATTATTGTAAACAAAGGACTCGTATGATAATATGACTCGAAATACAACACACACTCACACACACACACACACACACACTCACACCAACATCCACATATCGAAACAAAGAAAGAAAAAAATGACAAATTGGAAACCAAAAAAAAACCCAACTACAGGCGGCCTGCGTTTGTTCAGCTCGTGGAGAAGTTTAAGGCGGAGCCACTGCGCGGGTCAAAGGAGGAAGCCGGAGGCCGGCGGGTCGGGGAGGCCGGACAGAGTCTCGGGGACGGCCATCTGGACAGCAGGGGGCGCTGTGCCGTTCCTGCCCCCTGGGTAAGCACCTTTCAGCAGGCAGCCACTCTCCACCTGCAGGGGGCGAGAGGCGGGTGATGAACGCAGACAGGAAGTAGTGTGATCACAACACAGCTGTTCATTTGGCAGCAAGCGTGGTGATATTTTAGGAAAAGTCCTCCAAAAATCATAATTGAAATGAGAAAAGAATGTTTTTAAAAACGGGTGACATGCGGTAAAACTATTCATCTTTTGTTCACATTATGAATAAGGAAACGAGTCAACTCGAATGACATCTGACCACGCCTGTATCACATTTCAAAATAAAACAATAATATTATTAAAATTCTCTAAAATCTACAACTTCAATCTTGGAAATTAAAAATATGTAATAGTTCTTTTGTCAAACGACGAGATCCTCACAGTAAAGGGTTTCAGAACTTTGTTTGTTAGCGTAGAAATTACATTTCAAACTGAACGCTCGCAATACATTTTTTCCCTTCCGATACCGCAATTTGCGTGTGTTTGTCCTCGTTGGGGGGGCAGCAAACCACAGGCCGTTTTTAAGAATAACAAAAGCCAGATGCACGAGCGAGCGTTTCTGCCCCCTCACCTTGTGGGGCCCGGGGCCGAGGGGACCCACCCCCAGGATCTGCCCCAGGGCGACGTTGGGGGCGGGGCACTGCGACAGGCTGCAGATGACCTGCGCCAAAGGAGCCGGGATCTGCTCAAGGTTGGAGACCGCGGCCCCGCCCACCTGCCCCCCGAACGAACCGCCGCCGCTCGCCGCGAAATCCGCGCCGTTCTCCAGGCCTCCGCCGCCGCCTCCCACGTCCGGGCGGAACCCGTAGTCCTGCCACTGGGATTCCCCGTTGAGGCCGGCGTGGCGCCTCTGCTGCTGCTGCAGGTGCCGTTGGTCCAGTTGTAACCCGGCGCCTTTCCATTGTCCGCCGGCCGCCGACTGATCTCCGTTGGCCACCTTCTCCGGCCGCATGTTGAGGTGCTGCTGCATCTGCTGCGAGAGCTGCAGCATCGGAGCGTGCGGCGGCGGGGGCGGCTTGTGGGGAGGAAACTGCATCGGCACGTTGGCGTCGGATGGGGCGTCGCCGTCGGGCTGCCCCGCGGCCTCCGCCCTCCCCTCTAAGGAGTCGTAGATGTACGAGAGGATCTCGTCGTTGGTCAGCAGGTCGTCCAAGGTGGGCACGCGCTCCGGGTCCATCTCCACCCTGATCATCCGCTCGTCCAGCAGCAGCAGCTCCAGGTCCTCCGCGCTCAGGCCCAGGCCCTCCAGGGCGCCGAACAGCTCGCCGTTCGAGCAGCCCGCCTCTCCGGCATCCGCCGCCTCGAGGCCCTCCAGGGAGAGGCCGTCCAGGGTGGACAGCAGCGGGTCGAAGCCGCCGCCGCCGCCCGGCTCCGGCGGGCCGGGCCCCGCCCCTCCGCCGCCGCTCGGCTCCCCCCAGCTCCCGCGCGCGCCGCAGGGCTCGGGGTCCGAGAAGCCCGTCGGCTCCCCGAAGAAGCTGTGGAACGACATTTTGGGCTCGGCGGCGGGCTGGCAGACGTACACCGACTCGTCCTGGCTCATGAGCGCCCCGAGGAGCGAGCCGGGGTCCAGGCCGTCCCTCGCCAGCCTCTCGGACCGGCTCTTCTTCGACCTACTGCTGTTTTTCTCGTGGCCGCCGTCTCTGAAGGCTGCTATGGGATGGTTGGACTGGTAGAGCAGGGCCTCCCCAGTAGCGTAGGTGAAGGGAAGATGCATGGAGCGCTTACGCAAGTGCTCCCCTCCCTCCTCGTCCCTGTCAAGGCGGAAAACGTCGTTACTGTCTGAACACAGTTCATTTATTTAGGATGCGAGCTCACCCAGTTACTAAAAGCTACGCAAGCTTCTCGATTTTTCACATGACTGAAAACTATGACTAAACGGGCAACATTCCCTGAATAATTTAGATTAAAAACACATTTGTGACTATAATTTGCCCCAACATGGAAGCTTTCACATCATGTCCTGTCCCTGGTTGCTTCACAGCACAACAGAAACCACATACAGGAGGGGCCTCTGGGTGGCGATGATGTAATCCGGTTTGCCGTTTTTGTACACCAGCCTGGCGTTGGCCTGCACCCATTTCCAGAGATTCTCCTTGGTGAGGAGCCTGAACACCGTCAGGCCGCTCTCTCCGGTCTTCATCACTACGGAAACGGAACAAGACGAGACTTATGAGGCCTGAGCTGTGGGACAACATGTGATGCAGTAATGTGATGACAGTAAACATCGGAGGCCACAAGAAGACCATTTGTACACAAAGGGACAAAGCTAAAACACACGAGTACTCACACAACTTGTGGCTGTTAAAAGTATCATTTGTCCAGTCGTACGCTAAAACCTCCCCATTTACCAAAAACAGCCTTCCTTCACGACAGAAATCCTGCAAATCTTTGTACGCGGGATTTGGAATGATGAATATCAACAACCACAGTCCACCTGACTGAGGATCGTTTTAGGTACCAGGAAGATTTTCAATAATGTACATTCAATTGCTGATGATGAAAGTTCTACTTGGATCCTTTAAACTACGTTTCAAAATAGCCACACCTTTGTGTCGGGTCGACATCCAGGGTGGTAAATCTGCTTCGTTCTCATGAGTTTAGGCAGGGACTTTTTTTTAAAACCACTTACTTCTGACGTGGTTCTCGGCGCAGTACAACATGTCCGCCGCATGGATGAACTGGTACCCGGATCCTCGAACCCGCAGCTCGGCCTCCGTGTACCCGAGCACAATCTTCCCCCTGCACACCAAGAAGAGCACCGTTACCTTTCGTGTCTCACCTCGGGTCCAGGCTCTTCTCACACAGAGACGTGAGACGTGAGGCCCTTTTTTCGGTGCGCGTTGGATTACTTTGCGTCACAGGCCAAAGGCGTGAAGTCCAGCTGGTGTTTGGTCCTGAAGATCATGTTCTTGGTGCGGATCTCCAGGATGGACGGAGGCTGCAGAGGCGTCGCGATGGCGAAGAGGGCAAGCTGCGGCGGGGCCTTCCCCCCGTTTTCCTGCCGCTGTCTCTGTCCGTGGAGGAACTTCAGCCGGCCCTGGATGTTCAAAGCCTGGAGAGAGAGAGAGAGAGAGAACACGCTGGAGCACCCTGACCTTTGGTGATTTCCAGTTAACGCTAGTTCGATACTGCACGCGTGTATCGAACTCATTCAACGCTGCACGTGTGCAGTGGACTGAAAGCGGCGCAGCGTCTCTGGTCTCTGGACCTGGAACCCACCAGGAAGCCGGAGGAGTTGTCCAGCAGGCAGCGGAAGCGGCACACGAAGCTCCTCTCCAGGAAGGACGAGTTCTCGGGGGGAAGCTGCTCGGGGGCGTAGCTGACCACGGAGGAGCTGCTGTCCGCTTCCGTCTCTGCGTTTACAAGTAGAAGATGCCGTCACAACGTCGCCTCAGCACCACACGCCTCTGCACACCGGTGTTGCTTCAAACACATAAGCATGTAAGCAACTTAAAACCCTCATACAGACCTGGGACCACTTCACCTCCTGAGCCACACCTGAAGATTACACAGTCATGTGACCTGACGCTCTGTTTACTTAACCATCTGGTTTCCAAATGTGTTCACAGAGGGCCGTTGCACTTTGTACACGGGCCATTTGCTGGGTGTTTGTAATTAAGCTGTAATGCATCTAAGAGTATAAAGCAAATACCTGCAAAATACCAACGTCTATGTAGGCCTCGATTTACAGAATATCACACAGAGCCACGGACCAACAAGGAGCACGATGAGTCCCAAAGACAGCAGAGAGACACAGAACGAGCAAAGAATACACAACATGACCTCAAAGAAACATCAATAAATAGATACAAAGAGGAAATAAATACTCCCAAGGCACCTCAAAGCGACAGGAAACAACGGACAGACAGAGACGCAAAACACCACAAAGAGACAATGAAACCACAACAAAGTGACACACGATTCATCCCTCTGTCCCACCACGATAGTCTCAGGTAGGGTGGGGGGGGGTCATCACCTCGGGGGGAGTCCTGGGTGATGGCGGGTGCAGCGGCTGAAGGAGGGTTCAGAGCCCAGTGCAGGTTCCTCCTGAGCTCCTGCTGGTCCTCCGTGTGGACCAGCTCGTACACACTCTGGTGCATGACATCGGTCTGAGGAGCCGCAACCAGAGGGACAATCAGCCCGCGGACGCAACATGCAGGACGAATGCAGGGCGGCACACCCGAGGAACAACGAGTACCATTCAGTTTCTACGGAGAAAACAAAAGGTCCGAAAGCCACACGGGGTAAACTCTCCCCGCTGGGTGTACTTCTTGGAACCCCGCCCCCCCGCTGAGACCGCTGGCTGGTGCTAAAGGCTACGCCATGAATAGGTCAGGCCCCGTTGCTGGTTGCACATCGTGCAGAGAGCGTCCCTGCAGGCGCTGCACGCGAGGCAGATAGATAGATGTGGTCGGATGGAAGTGGAGCTCCAACTTTAAATCGCATCGATGGAGGACAAAGCTGACGCTAACAAATACTCACGGTTGTTTCAGCGACAATAACACGATGATACCAATGATGAGTTGCTGCTGCGTCAAGTCACATGGTGAGAGATTAGAGGGAGAGAATACCTGGTGGAAGCCCAAGTAGTCCTGGATGGTGTGAGACGAGTAGAAGATGGTCCCACTGGCTGTGAGGACCAGGACGAAACCGTTGAGAGCCTGAGGGTCGAAAGCAGCAATATTGACTCTGATTGAGTTAGTTCCAATAGAATGACCAGATACTAACATAAACAACTAGAAATGACACAGTGTGAGACTTTGAAGAGCCGCCAAACGACAAGAACCAACCAACTGAGAAAGAAAAAGACCACAAATATAATGAACAAAAAGGAAGCAGCCCTTTATTCAATGAAGACTTTGCAGCGTGTGAAACACAGGAAACGTCACCTTTCTAACCTTTTTACTTTATAAATGTGTGTAAAAGGGAACAAAGACATCGCCATGGTTCCTCCATCTGTTAGTAGCAGCTTTAGTTCGGATATTCAGTTTTGTGATGTCACAGCACTACAGTAAAATAAAGGCTTGGATCTCGTGAGAAAAATACAGCAGGAAAGGAGGGAAGGGCATGAAAGGAGGAGACTAGGAAGGAAAAGGAGGAAGCATGTTAAGTGAAATGGAGCACACTGATTGTTTCTCCTCAAAAGGGAACAGCTGGTGCAACGTTTCCACCTCACTACACGAGCCATGCCCCCCCTCTGTTTACCGAACGCTACCGCAGACACACACACACACACACACACACGCATGCACACGCACACACCCACAGACACACACACCGTCTCTTTCCTCAATCAGCCTCGGCGTTGCCGAGGCGACCGATGCAGGAGATTTTATCCACCAACATCCGAGTGTCACCAGGGCCGAGCGTGTCACGTGACCGGTCGCCGAGGCCACACTGAGCTAAGCCCCGCCTCCTCGGCCCGTCCCCTTCTTCAGTTGCATTACTTTGGCAGTACATTGAGCCGATGCATACATTGGTGGTGGTTCGAGTAAAAGGGACTCAGGCCGTGTCTCAATAGCAGATATTCCAGATGTGCACTCATTAACCTCCCAGCTGCAGATGAGGGGATTCAGTTGCGTGCACGAGCACAAGAGGAGCCACGGGCTTACAGATTGTTTTCCCGAAATAGAGCAAATTCATGGAAATCAAGGCGTTACGACAGCTGTCGTCAAAAATGACAAATTCTACATGTTTTATTTTTGGAAATGAAGAAAGACAATTAATTAACTAAAACATCCTGAATAACTGTGTATCATATTATCCCATTTCAGACAGCTAACCAAAAACAGTGGACTCGAGGAAGTGAGGAACTCATTGAGGAAAGTCAGAGAGGAAGTAAACAGCTAGCTATTTGAATGCTAATCTAAGCTACCCAGCTGCTGTATCCCATCAAGCTCTGAAACATCCCAAAATATCAAACAATTCCTTTAAATATGACACACCTGAAAGGAATCGCGTCAAAACTACAGAAATACGACAAAAAGACCAAAGAGAAATGTCCACAAACGAGGCGTTGCACGTTTCCGTTGGGCTCAACGGGCCTCTTCAGATTGGCAGCGGCAGACGCATCGGGAGGTCAGCTGCTCTGAGCCCTCGAGCCACGAAAAAAAAGGCAAAACAAACCAAAATAAAGAGAAAACGCGAGCTGGACGAGTCTAAAAGGCATTGCCGCATCGGGGAAACGAAGACAATGGACCTGAGAATCTGTCAGAGAGACGATGAATCGAACAGAGCGTTCGTACCTGCAGCAACAGCTCGCCTTCGGGGATCTTGGCCTCCGCCGATGCTTCGCTGTCGTCGCCGCTCACAGCGGCTGCAGTTGCTCCGGTCAGGGTGACTGCAGGGAGGGGGGGGGGGGGGGGGGGGGGGGTGAGGAGGATGAGGAAGAGAGAGGCAGACATGTTTTACTCCTGTGATCATGTTGAATCCAGACCTCCTACATCTGTGGTTGTTGTTCTGGTCTGAAGCTTTGCTTTATTACACAAAGGAAAAAGTGTATACACAGGTTATATACACAATCAGACCATCAAACTATTAAACTATGGATGGAACATTAGAAGTCACAGCTTGGCCCCGCCCCCTCGCCTGGGGGCGCCCAGCTGAACGGGAGCCCCCTTTTCCCGGCGTGGCGTGGTGGCGTTCCGGCCCTCGAGGCGGCTCTCAGCGGCGTCCAGGCGCAGGTCAGTGACCTCGTACGCGTATTCAATGCGCATCAACTCGATTAACGCAGATTATTCACGGCGGCCCGGGTCACACCGGCTTCCACGTAGCTCAGAAAAGCTTCTTCCTGGAACGGATCCCTGATCCGAAATGAAAGCGCCGGCCCGCGTGCCGAATGAAGGAGAATGTTCCCCCTGATAGGGAGAAGAAGAAGATGTGTGCTAATAACATAAAGGTGATGGTTGACGCCGTGAAGATGAATCTTGTTTGAGTTTGTCCCGTTATTTCCTCGTCTTTGGGAGGGAACGTCTCTCCCGTTTCTTTCGGGTCGCTGGTTGCTGCGGCGGCGGTGAGTCATGAGAAAGAGACCAGTGACCTTTGACCTCTGCAGCAGCGCCGTGCCGCAACCCGCGATGACCTCCGACCCCCGAGGCTGATGTATGACATGATTGGGTGACTGGGTTCTGGGTCAGGTCTTTAGTTGTCTGCGAGGGGGGCTAAGGGGGGGGGTAACAAGGAGTCCATCTGAGGGGCGGGGAGGTGTTCGGGGGTCAGACACCGGGGAGCACGCAGGCCTCGGCGGGGCTCGTACCTTCACACGAGGACACAAGTGGGGCAACACACAAAGGAGGCGAGAGGAGGAGGCCAGATCTCGTCATGGAGCTTCAGGGAACATGATGAAGGTCCACTGGCTGCACAACACAGCGAGGAAGAGGAAGGTATCCCCCCCCTGAACTCCCCTGAACACTTTTTGACGGATCAAACCCGACATACAAGCAGTGACCCTGAAAATCAAAGCCTTCAGCTGCCGGCGGCTGGTTTCATTCTGCTGCAGCGTCTCCAGAAGGAAGAGGAGCCGTTTGAGAAGAGCCTTCATCTCACCTCACTAAAGCGCAGACGCGCAACCAACAGACCAGCAAAAGGATGGAGGGAAAGGTTTTATCGCTCCTTCGCTAAACGTTGTCAGGCACGGCTAATCGCACCGTGATAGGGCCGACAAAAAGCAGAAACTACAGGTGCCCAGTGGTCCCGGGACGCCCCCTCCCCCCCCCCCCCCCCCCCCCTATCCCACGGGGCCTCCGGCGTGAAGCTTTTGCGCTGCCAGCGGCTAAGACCCCAAACAAACATCCAGCCCACTGCAAATATTTACTACATGTTTGGCCATTTTCATTTTCTCCCATAATGCTATTTACAAGCGGATTAGCGGAGATGTTCCGAGCTCGCGCTCCTCAATCCTCCGCCCGGCCTTACAAGCCCCCTGGCCTCGTTCCACGCTGCCGAGAAGAGCGTGGACGAGGCTTTTCGGACCAATCACAGGACAGATTTGGGCTGAAGTGTTACTTAACGGCACAGCGAGGGACGCGTCGCTCTGCGCCGGGTTATTTTTAGACCGATGTAGTTGTGCAAACTCCACGGCGCTCAAGCTCCAGTGTTCAACGGTGTTTATGCTGAATGTTCTTCTTCATTCAAAGGGTGTCTGGGGTGTCAACCCCGGTGCCTGCTGTCCGGCCGGCCGGGGACGTTTGTTTGCACCACCTATCGCGCGTCTCTGGTCACATGTTCTATCTGGAGGGTGGGGGACGGTGGTTCTGTGATGGATCCACCTGGTTTTGTAGCGTAGGACGTAAACTGAACCTTGAGGTAACTTGTGATTGGCCACATTGGATTCAGATAGATGGGAGGAAGAGGAGGAGGAAGAGGAGGAGGGGGCGGTGAGGAGCAACAGGATTTGGGGCGGGCTCACTACTGATTACCACGTTTTCCCCCTTTGGTGGCCTGCATTCCTCGCTGCGGCGCATCGTGATCAGCGGGGTGGGGGATGGGGGCTAAGCCCTGTAGGGGCAGGACGGAGGGAAGGATGGGCAGTGGCGGGGGGGGGGGCGTCGTGAAAGGATGACCCGCTGATGATCATGTAACCCAGATAGCTCGGCCTTTCGTTTGTGAGCACACAGATGACCTACGGGGGGGGGAGACGTGGCCTTTACCAATAACATAATGGCGGCTCTCGCTCGCACCACAACAGAGACGGAGGCACGGCGGCACGGCACGCAGCTCTGAGCCGAGTCGGTGGTTCCGCTGCTGTTTCTCGTCATCGCCGCGGCAACGCGTTCTGCAATCGAACCCTCGAACGGTCCGCGTGGACTCGATGCTGTTGCCGATGGAATGCCTTCAGCTGCGTTCCAACCAGGA
The DNA here is from genome assembly GCA_021346845.1 of Apeltes quadracus. Lineage (NCBI taxonomy): Eukaryota > Metazoa > Chordata > Actinopteri > Perciformes > Gasterosteidae > Apeltes > Apeltes quadracus. The sequence continues at coordinate 15,394,559 of CM037932.1, forward strand.
GCAGCCAGGCGACCCGCCAAATTCTTTTCTCCGTTTTATGTGCCGATCCGGCGGGAGTTGCGTACGGCGCGTGACGCGCACGTCCATGTTTGCCAACTCCATTAGTGGAGAAAAATGAATATCTCCTCGTCTGCAGGGCGTAAATATAAAACCACGTTTAGCTTCACCAAATACACACATGCAAATACTAGTGCGCCTTTCAGGTGAGACGACGCAGGTGAACATCGAGGCAATTGGACGGGTATGCAAATGAGGTGTTCAGTCGGGACTTCTCTCTGGACTGGATAACGAGCGAGGGGCCACTTCAGGGGCCCGAGCGCCCGCGTGTGAGTGTTGGTGTTTGTGTGAACGTGAGAGCTCTGAGCTCACGGATTACTTACGAGACTGTCCAGGAAGCAGGCTAATGCGGTTAGACAACAGGCTCGTCTGTAAGCTGCACTCTGACCTGCCTTTACCGCGACGGGACGAATGTGTCCACATGTCATCGGTGAAACTAAACAGAAAGCATGCTGGTTGTTCCTCCCCCCCTGGCGCATTGCACACAGCGCACACGATGCAAATACGAACGGACGCCGTCCGTCCTCCCAGAGCCGCTGCCTTAAACAAACATCGCTCGGCCTCCGTTTCATCAATTATTCAAACTCCAGCGGTTCCTCTCAATTATTCATCCGACGGCCGCATTGCAGCATTCTCCGTCAAGGATCGCCGCCTAAAATAACAGCGTCCTGTCCCTGCATCGGCGAAAAGGCCGCCGGGCGTGCAGCCCTCTCTCCCGCGTGCGGTGTTAGTGGACGCCATGCAGGCCTCCCTCTCCTGATGCACACGCGGGCGCCTCAACGAAATACTGAGGGATGAAATCATCCCAACGAGGCAGGTGGTTTGACGACGTGAGCCGGGAGACGTGGGCCCGACAGAAGCAGCGCTGAGCAGCGCATCGGGCTGTTGTGAAGGAGCAGAGCGACGGGCGAGGCCTTTGCGAGCAGGAAAGGCCTCGCTCGAGGCGCACGGCCGTGCACAACAGCCGCTTGCAGAGCTCATGCTAAGCTAGCTCGTTCATTTCATGGTCACCTGAGTTTCATGGCGCACAAAAGGACGCCCCGAAAGCTGGATGACTATCTTTGCCCGTGTGATTTGGCCTCACGCGAAGGGGGGGCCCTTGTAAACGGCACGGCGGGACACGTACGCGCAGCGGCACCTGAGAAGAAGTTCTTGGCCCGCAGGAAGCTGACGCTCAGGCGCAGGATGGACAGCTTGTCCAGGCTGGCGGTGACCTCCTCGGGAAACGGCAGCAGGCTGGCCAGCCGCTCCAGCTCCCCGTTCAGCCGGTCGCGGTGCCGCTTGGACGGGTTGGACTTGGCCCCGTCAGCCGGCGCATGCTTCACCCTGGGGGAGACGGAGAGTGGGGGTCAACAGTAAAGTCATCAGCAGGCACCAGACAGAGGAGCCGCCGAAACAATCCAGAACGGGGTTTTGTTCCTTCAAAGGTTGTTTCCCAAGCAATCGGCCGCTTTAAAACACTGGGTGGAATGAAAGAAAAACACCTTTAGTTTAGGCAACAAAACGATTTAGTTCAGTATAAACGTCAGCGTTTGGTCTGAAAAAAAAATCCAAAAGACTTCCAGACAAAGGAGGTTGAAGTGCAAAAAAAATGCTGACTCGTTTCTGGGTTTAATCACCATTCCCAGTTTGATCAGAGTTCCCGGGCTCTGATTGGCTGTTTGAGAGACTCTTTGGTGGTGATTGGTTGTTTTTCTTTGGGCACAAAGTTTCATGTTAGGAGCAAGAAATACAAGGAGGCAGATGAAGCAGACCTTCTCACATTCTACTTGTTTTAATGCCAAAATATTCCAAACGAAGTTTGAGCTACTTTTGTCCAAATGAAGTGAATCACAAAGAAAACGAAAACTGGAGAACAAACTAAATTTGATCATTTGAAGAAAAAGGGTTTCAGGATTGTATACTAACCCTAAAATATATTTGCTATAACCATTTATTTGAATTGTGTGTTTTAAAACAAAGTATGCAACAAAAATGTAATAGTATAATTTTGACCGGTGCACTGTAAAAAAAAAATTGGTGTAATTTACGGTAAATTACTGGCAGCTGTGGTTGCCAGAGGTTTACCGTAAAAAATAAAGTCACACCGTAAAAACATTACGGTACTTTCCAGTTCAGAACCGTTTTGTTTACAGTAAATGATTAGTAAAAAAAAAAAAAACGCTTAAAAGTGAGTCAGGAGTTTCGCTGTCAAATATTTAAAATAATCTGCATTTCCACCATGTTCCAAAAAATATTTCAGTAAAGTGAATTTTGAGAGTGTGTGTTCACAGGATGGACTCAACACTTTATTAATAAATAAGATAATAGATAATAAAGGGAAGAAAAGCAGGCGCTGCAGCAGCACAAATGCTGAAATAAGAAATAACAAGCGTCAAGTTCAACTGTAAACTTACAATGGTTCGGATAATAGGAATCAAATATTGTATTATTAAGGGGTGATACATAATGTGTCAATAGCTTCTTTTAATAAAGGGAATAAGGGCCATATCACATAAAACATTTTACCACGTAAAATAAATTGTTTAAACATTTGTTTGTGTTTAGATTCCAGGTTGTAGATATTTATTCTCATGTGTACAGTTTAACAGAGTCTGTACAATGGAATTCATATTTAGCTATTTTTCCACTAGAAAAACAAATGTTTACACACAATGAAGAGCAAAATACATAAATACATGCTTATGCTGCCGTATGCACGGCTAAAGAGAAGCCCGCCTTATTTCTATTAGAACAAAGTCAGATCTGATCAATTCATGGATTTCAAAGTCTGCCTCACAACGGCTTTACTTTGGAATTTTTATGGATGAATACATAAAAAAAAGGATCCATCAAGGATCCAAACAGTTATTGGTTAACATGTCCCTCTCATCACAGAGGAGCATTATGGGGATTTTTGAGTGCGTTTCTGACAATGATTCTTCCTGATGACAGCATTAACTGGGGGGCTCACTTTAAAATAAAGACAGGTGGGGACGATGCAACTGTCACTGCTGAGGACGTAATCAAATGTTTAGGGATGATAATAATAATTAAAACATGAAAAGACTTTTTTTCATGTGGCTATTTGTAACAAATTCAGTTGAACAAATACATTTTAAATAACCCGAAGGGCTTAAACAGAATCTTTCGGATCCCTTGAAGGGCGTTTTGACAGAAAATGGCGCAACAACCTGCACGTTTCACCAACGACTGATTTAATAACAACGCTGCGTAATAAAAGCTCTTTTAGTTTATCAGCAGTTGTATTTATTTCTTTGTGAATACCTCTTATTAATGAGTGCACGTCTGAGATCGAAGCGTGCAGGTTTCGATCGGGCCGCAGTTGCAGGCCCGCAATAATCCGCACGCATCGAAGGAACCTTAAATATCCACCCCACTACTCCCCTGTAGGACATCGGGAGACATCCCGCGAGGACACGTGGACACGAGCAGGTGTCACCGTTATTTAGGAGCAAACTAAATGTGCAGTAATTTTTCTACACGGAATAAAAAGCGCGGCTCGCGGCCGGTTTGTGCATTTCGGGATTAAACGTCAGCTCGGTTTTGACCATTTAACACGATGCTGCTTAGTCGTATTTGACTGGCGTGTATCATAATAATACTAACAACAATACTAACGATAACGGAATACGGGCACTCACGCTCTCTGGACGGGTTTCCTCCGCTTGCGTCCTGCATACATGACGGCTCTGCTTATATAAGCCTGCGATGGATCCCGGGAAGGCGCACAGCCTCTTTCTGCGCTACATGGGAGCCTGATAATCCTCCGGATCAGCACCGGCAGCGCATTCTTCACATGCAAAACAAGCGAGAGAAGAAACCCAGAAAAAAGCCCAACGAAATAAGTTGGTTTAGAAAAGGACCTCTTTCCTTTCGCCTTTTTTTTTTTTTTTTTTTTACGGGCCGCTGCACTTTGGAGTTAAATCAAAATGTGCAGCAACAAAACAGGAGGTTGAGCAGCAGGCGAGCCGCTAAAACGAACCAAATGACAAGGATGAAAAGGAGCAAAGCGTCGCTGTCCCATCGGCGCTCGAGGGAGGATGAAGTTGTCCCAGAAAGACGCTGCTGTGTCCCTCATGGAGACAAAGAGGAGACCACAACGGACGCAGCGCAGAAACGGGTTAAAAACACGACACAACAATCCTCAAATATTTACATTTTATCATCTACATCAGTGCTGCACTCCGGGCATGAGCTGCAAATAGGGAGGGGGGGCAGGGGGGTGGTGGGGGGTAGGGGGATGCTAGCGCGCGCGCGCATTCCACTGGCGGGCGCGCCCAACGCGGATTTGCAACGGTTTGGAGCGCGCGGAGGCTGCTTGTGAATATTGCAGTGACGCGCGGGCACGAGGGAGAGTCTCCTGGAAACACGTGCCTGGCGCGAGCACGCCGAGCGGGTCGCAGCGTCCAATCAGCGGCCTGGAACGAGGGCGCTGGAGGTTTATGTTGAGCAGAATGTGGGTCAGGGGTTAGACTTTTTAAATAATGTAGCCGGGTTGGGAGGAGCTCTCTGCGTAGTGACGATATGTTATACAAAGGCACTGTGCTTCACCTTCAACGGTTAAGGTCACCTGATTCATCACTTCTCATTTGGTCCATGCGTAACTACTGGAAGGCCCTCTGCTAACCGTTAGCGTTTAGCTGCAGAAGGCCCATTTGGACACTGCACTATTAGGGGCGGCACCGTGCACGCCAGCTCACTGCGATGGCCGTGGACGTCGTCATTGTGACGTCACCCGCCAGTTTGTGACATCGGAGAGGTGGAGGAGAAAAACCATCCCAGGCGTCCAGATGAGGAACGCAGGCGCAGAACGAAGCTGCTTCAAAGGTCACATGTCATTTAAGATACGAGGATGTACAGGGAGAGGATGATGCCCCGCTAGTGTTTTTTTTTTTTTAAACTGGTTCAGCTGTCAATCAAACATGAACACAAACGAACACCTGAGAGCAACGTGCAAATTTAAATAACAAACCGGGTTTTTTCTTCCTTTTTAAAACACAATTTTGACTACGAAACAATGACGTGTGTTAGAACTAAAAGCAGATATAAAGTAGAGGTTATTTAAGATTCTATTTCTCCTCCATTGAAGAGAAAGCACTGCAACAGCATTCAAAACTAATTGATGGGAAATCATTTTATATGGAAAAGAAGATAGAAAGGTTTTACAGAATAAATAAAATATATTTTCCTCAGGGGGACTTGATCTCACAACCTCTCATGTCTTCAGACTGAGCAAACAGCTGCAGAGCTTTAACACGATTGTGTTTTGACAGCAGACGAGACAGATATGTGGAGTTTGTCATGCACATATATAGAAACCTTGAGTCACATGACCACATGAAACCCTTTCGGGGGGCTCAAGACCCCCACAGAACATGTAGAAGGAAATTAGGCCAGCGTGCGAATAGTTTTCTATTGGTCTCTATTTCTTATTATTATCTTTCATCTGTTGAGCAGACTTTTATCACTTTTATTTCTGTTTGTAGGAGGGGGATCACTTTTTTGCTTGAGAAGCATTGGGAGGGGGCGCCACCACAGCTGTAAATGTGTTTCTCGTGCTGCAGGCCCAAAAGGAAGACAGAGATCCATTTTCTGGAACACTAAGGAGGGGCTTAGTGTAGCGACCTGCGTCTCCTGGCTTCATGGTCCATTTTACTCTAAAAAACACATTGTAAGCATGAATGTTTATTTATGTGGTAGCAGGGTCATGTCCTCATACAATTCTATCCAAACTGCTTCTTCAAACTGTATGGTATTGCCAACCGGAGGAGTCGCCCCCTGCTGGTCCCTGCAACAGTTGTTGGTTCGGTGCGTTGGCAGGACGGTGGCCGGACTGAGTCTGCACCGAACCCTCTGAGGGCTGAAGAATGTCAGAGGGACAGAGTGTCTGCACTCTGTTGTGCTGCAAACGTTGTTGTTGTTGAATTAAAAACAACATCTGAAAGCTATTGAAATACTGTGAATAGAAAAAGAAGAAACATTTAAAACAATACTGAGCTGAATTCTAATGAAATAAATCCAAGGTCGCACTCTGGTGGACGAAACCATCACTCCTTAAAAAACATAAACTTTAAATGAAATAATAAGCTGAGCTGTGTGCTCCCTGCTTCCTATTTATTTCACCTTATTTTCTTTTATTCATACATACATTTGCTCTAATATTTTACTTAATATACTTCTTACTTATATTTTTTGTAATTGTCCTGATGCATTGTTGAGTGTGCTCTTAGTCCCGGTAGAGGTTAATGTTGGCATGTTTGTATGTGTGTGCATGTGGGGTCCTAAAAACAAAAAAACACCAAAGATGCTCTTAAACATTGATTTTTATAAACAAATGAGCCAAACAATCGTAATCATTGCACACGTATATATGAAAAAGCAGTAGACAAAGGCTGGTTATTTGTTCAACATATATTATGATATAGATACTATAACTACATGGCTAAATATAAGTGGATTATACACTTGGAATATGGCAAGGCACATGTTAGCATTACGACAGCTGTGGATAAAACATTTGGCTCCTGGGTCTCTTTTCATAGTGGCTGCAGTCATGACGAGTCTGTGTTCATCACCAAAGGCTTGCTGAAAGGCTCCGCGGGCTGCAGAGGCCATATTACATCTTTTTCCTGAAAGCTACTGTATTTCCCAAAACAACAAGATTATTTCGGGAAAAGGTCAAATACTGAGTGATTTCCCACAATGCAGCTGGACGACGATAAAGCCGTCACGCTTCCTAATCAGGTTCAACCCTAACCACTTCTTGTAGTGTGGAAGAAACAAAACATCTGGAAAGAAAAGCAGATGAAAAGAAGCCCAGAATGCATTGCTGGACGTGTCCCGTCATCGATGCAACACATCCATCTGTACAGAGACAGGTTCCCTTGTTCCCATTGGACGTTTAGTTTAAGGGAGAGATTCCTCGTAAGGATCAAACCTTCACATACTGCATCTCCTGCGGCTTCCCTCATGTCAGTGCGGCTCCACAGGATGGCCTTACAAACATACAACAAGGCACGGATACATTTATAAGAAGATACGTCGTAAGCTGCCAGCTCCATCAAGGCACAAGGAGAAGTAAATGCTCATAATGTTTTCACACCGACTCACGTTGGGGTAAATAAGCCTTTTAGCGGCTGAATGGCATTGGATTGAGAGGAGACGCCGCGTGAAGGATCCTGTTGTCCACCGCGTGTTCCTTTACTTTTTTTTGCATTTGTTGTCTGTTTCAAGCGACGATTGTTTTGACTGAGCAGCACCTGAAGGCATCATTGGTTTTGCGTCGACGGGGTGAGTTAGAGACAGCTCAGAGAAAGCTTTTCCTAAAACAACCTCTGGAGATCATTCAAGTCTCTGCAGGGCCAGGGACCATTTATTGATGAGATAAGTGCTTGTTACAGTCGAGGGGGGGGCGGGTCTGTTTAGCAGGAAGCAGAACGGACGGGAGCGTTAGAGGGGGGGGCGGGTCCTCACTGCGAGCGAGGCTTTTTGGTATTAAGAACGTTTCATTCATATCCACCACATTGAAGAGTTTCATTTAAAATATACAGATCACGTGACCTGTAATTATCTCACATTGACGTTAAAGCTGAGCTCACTTTGAGTGATTTATCGTCACTGTTTCTTTTACAAAGATGATGACAACATCTTTTGGAAAGGTCATTGTCAGAGTTTATAATGTTCATATAAAAAATACATCTAAAAAAAACCGTATGATCCGCTATTTTTTTCTTTATTTTAGGTATGAATGAATGTGCCTCGTTGAAAGGACGTGACAACGGCTGCTTTCCCTTATAAAAACCTATTTCTTTGGCTACTTGGATTCACTTGTGCGACGCCAGCTGGCTCAAGCTCCATCCTGGTAAACGCACTTGTGGCTTTATACTTCATTATTACTATAGTGTATCTTCACTCACTAACTGACGAGCACAGCTTTTAAACATTACAGACTGGACAGAGTATAAATGATACAGAGCGATATAAAACATCAGGACAATGAGGGGAAGCATGAGAGTCTGTGGATGAGCGCTGATACAGGCCGGCGATACTGACTTTTGTCCTTCTCCAGGATATGTTGTGGCAGAAATATGAAAATGGCTTGACTCTACTCCCTCGGGTACATGGCTACGTCCCGAGCTCGGGGGGCAAACATGCCGTTGAGTTCAGCAGAGACTCTGTGATCCTGCAGAAAAAAGCGGAGGGGGACAAAGGTCAGAGGCGGCAATTGAGTCATCAGGGCTTCATGTGGAACATGAAAAAATTTCCCTCTATTTGGATTGACAGACATTTTTAGATTCTTTACATTTTACGTTCGATATTTACAAACATTTCTTGATAATACTATATATATATATAGTATTATCAAATAATCTCATCTCTATGTTATTATAATCCACTAGTAAAACAATTAGTCAAGTACATTTTTACAGAACAAGCTAGTTGAATCTGTCACTATGCTTTCGCTTTCCTACATTCTGATATCGTAAAGATGACGCAGTTATTCAAATCCTTGTTTTAAAGAATCAAAAAATTAACTGTAGTTTAACCTCAGCAGAAAATAAGAATGAATCAATGATCTCATCAATGGGGGAAATGAGGCTCACCAGGAAGTTCTGAATGGGCTCTGAAGAGGGCATGTTGGGCGGGCCGATGCTGGCCTGCTGGCTGATGGCGGGCGCGCCCCCCACAGACTCACCACGGCTCCACTGGTAGTAGCAGGACCCTTGAGGAGGACTCGGATTCAGGGATGCCTCGGCCCCCCTCAGGCCCAAAGAGCCGGACAGAGCCAGGACGTCGCCTGGACCGGTGGAAAACTGCTGGTTGAACATGCAGCTGCTGTGAGCGGCCGCCTGGCCGCATGCCAGCCCCCCCTGCGGAGCGCGGTTCAGTTCCGCCATGCTGCCGGGCCACAGGGCCGCTTGGCTTTCGGGACTCTGTCTGTGTCCGTTGTGCGCAACGCCGGCGTGAGGCACCGCCTGCCGGACCTGCTGGCCGTGCGGTTCGAAGGACGTGCTTCTTTGCTGACGCGGCGCGACAAAGGGGACGTGAATGTTAGGTGTGCTGATGGGATTGAAGGCTTCGCAAGGAATCAGGTGGGGCACCATGTCCATGACCCCGGGGGCGGAGCCTTGCAACAGCTGTTGGTGCGGTGCGCTCGCAGGAGCGGCAAAACGCAGATGATGGCCGGACAGGGTCTGCACCGGAACCCTCTGAGGGCCCCCCATGTGGCCAGCGGGAACCCGCCCACAGGAGGGAGGAGAGGCCGGGCAGCCTGGGACGGTGAGCTCCGGGAGCTCTATGGACGGGCTGAAGATGTCCTGGAGCTGCAGCCGCTGAGCAGCAGGCAGGTCGGCTTCAGGCCTGAGTGACCAGGGGGCCGAGGTGGGAGAGTTTCTGGGTGAACATCTGAGCGGACTGTGCCATCTGCGGGCCGCTCACCGCCTCCTGCTGGCGAGCGCAGAGACCATTCGTTGGGGAGTAGATCCGATCGGGGCTCGGAGCCTCGAACAGCCGAGGTTCTCTGAGCCCGGCCTGCGTGAAGGGGCCCTGCTGATTGCTGCTGGCCGGCGTGAGGCAGCCGGGAGAGCTGTCGCTGAGACCATTGTCTTTGTCCTTGAACAGGACGGTATCGATGAAGTCAAACATTTCGTCTGTGAGGACGCTGTCCAGCTCGGACTTGACGCTGCTCTGCTGATCTCCATCCTGACTGCATCTCTTGAGGACGTTTTCCCACTCCATCAGCTGCATGTCGCTGACGTCCAGATTCTGCAAAGAGGTGCAAAAGTCGCCGTCTTCTAACATTCTTTCCAGGTTGTGGACCACAGCCATTGCCGACTGTTTGGCCTCCTCCTTCACGACGACGAGGTTGCTGTTGCCCACGGTGACCAGCGCCTCGCTGTCCATGAAGACCTGATCCACGGGCAGAGGGGTGTCCGGCGTCTGCATGTAGAGCGTCTGATCCTGACTCAGGAAGCAGTCCAGCAGCGAGCCGGGGGTCACGTCCTTCTTCATCTCGTTCACGTCCGTGAACATTTTGTTGAACTGGAAGTGTGCAACGTCCACCGCGGGGCCGGTGTTATAGAGGACGCCCTCTCCCGTGGTGAAGCTGAAGGGAAGCTCCAGCCGCCTTTGGCGCAGAAACTCCTCACCCTCTGCGTTGCTGAAAAGAGGTCAAACAGTGCACGTTACTTTACTGGCGAAAGGTCAGAGGGGCCTCATGATCGCCACCTGGCTGTGATTACTGCCATTTCATCACTCACAGTGAAGGCATCAAACACTCACACTAAAGCTCTCTGATAGGCGATGATGAATTCAGGTCTTCCTCCTTTGAAGATCAGCTTGGCGTTGGACTTCACCCACATCCAGCCCCCCGACTTAGTCAGGAGCCTGAACACAGTGAGACCGCTCTCTCCTGTTTTAATCACTGCGGAACAAAGACAGGAATGTTCCACTAGAGGAGCAAGACATCCACCAAAACACGGCCACCAATCTTTGATCCATATTTTTCACAGGCAAACCTTTGATGATATTTACTTACTAACAACAACAGCCTCAATTATAGCATCAATATTAATGTTCATATTTCAATAATGTTCATAATGTGAAACGCACTGCGGAGGTGGTTGTCGGCGCAGTGCATCATGTCGGCTGCGTGGATGAACTGGTAACCGGAGCCTTTCATACACAGTTCCATCTCTGAATAGCCCAGAATGATCTTCCCCCTGGAAGGAAAAGATGAACAACATTGCGTGTGTTAAAACAGGAATTAGCTAAAAAAAAAACGTCCTGCCACGTTCATGTAAATTCAATTCAATTTCATGTAGGTTTTGTAAATAAATAACTTCAAGAAACAAGAGCGCTGTGCGTTTGCAGCACCTGCTGTCGACCCCCATGGGAGTGAAGTCCAGCTTGTGCTTGGTCTGAAAGAGGAGCAGTTTGGCTCGGATCTCTACGATGGTTGGAGGCTGGACGGGCACAGCGATGCTGAAAAGCGCCAGCTGAGGTTTGATCCCGTTGCCGTTGGAAACCTTCTGGCCGTAGAGGTACTTCAGTCGCCCCTGGAACTTCAGAGCCTTGTTTGGGTGGAAGAACATCAGTAGTTAAACCACACATTGATGCTAACTGCGAAGCGCTGTGGAACTTTTCAGACGCATCGTAAAAAGGGAGACGAGACAAAGAGGCTCATCGTGCTGGATTCCTGAATAGGATCTCGAGCTAATTGTTTATTCTTTTAATCGAACCACATTCCACAAAAGCTGTTGACAACCGAAGTAAAAACATTGAACCCACCAGGAAGCCGGAGGAGTTGTCCAGGAGGCAGCGGAAGCGACACACAAAGCTCCTCTCCAGGAAGGACGAGTTCTCCGGGGGAAGCTGCTCGGGGCTGTAAACCACCGCGCTGCCGGCGCTCTGCGACACTGAGGACACAACGGGTGGAGATTAAACATGGCCGCCGGCACCAACCCGTCGACTGGTCTGCTACGCTGAGCTCATGAGAGAAGACGTACCGTCTCCACCCGCGGCAGCAGACGGAGGGTTCAGCGCGAAGTGAAGCTGTTGTCTGAACAGGGCCCGGTCATCAGTGTGGATGAGCTCGAACACGCTCTGATGAACCACATCCGACTGAGGAGAGGACGCAGCTCGGTCACACACAGCAGCAGCACGGCCACATGGTATGATTCAGAGAAAACTCAAAGTCACCTGATGGAAGCCCAGGTATTCCTTGACGGTGGAGGAGACGTAGAACACCAAACCGTCTGACGTGACCACCATCACAAACCCGTTCAACGCCTGGAAGGCACACAGACTCGATTTTGCATATCACAACAACAAGGCAATTCAAAGTGCTGCACAGTAAAAGCATCGGAGCACACACACACACACACATCAAGAATACATGGCAACAGCAACAGGTGCTAAGTCAGACACAGCACAGGCAGGTAAGCACCTTAGAAACCATAGAAAATGGTTTTCTCTTTCCATCTCATTTTTGCTTTTTCCCTTTCTGTTCAGTGTTGAAGTAAATACTTTCTAATCTTTGTTACTTTTCATAAACGTCTCACGGAACAGTGAGTGGTAGAAAGGTAATGCCATGCGTGTCTTTGTGGTGACCACCACAACAAACAGAACATACTTCCACAAAACAATACACATCTCATTTGGAAGTAGTAATTTCATTATTCGACTCCAAACAGTAAAAAATAAGAGAATAAATATTAAACCTGCTGCCGGTTCATAATCCAAAAACAACGCCACCAGCTGCTGATTCTCAAAAGGCTCTTTGTGCGTCCTAATCACTGCCCGTTGTGGCTGCGAGGAACAACAGAGTGCGACAATGTAGCTGACAGGTGAGCGTCAATAAGCGAGGCGCGCGGCCCCTAACAAAGTGCGGGTTTTGTTGGCAGCCAGAGAGCGTGGCCGAGCTCTGGCAAGAGGCCACAAGACGACCTGTCAAAACTTCCTCCGGTGCGGATAGACCTGGATTAGCTCCACACAGCGCCACCAGCGAACAAACAAACAAAGCCCGACTTGCCATTTGTGCAGCTGCGAGCCTCGGGACGCTGGCTTATCATTTAAGCCGTGGGACTTTCTGCCTCTTGAGTGCAGCAGTAACTTGCAGTGCAACGGTTTAAAGGTGTGTCAACACTCTTTTTGTATGTACTGTTTGTGCTCATGCTCTTTGCCTGCTGGGATGTGTGAGGCGGATTGTCGGAGGTTGCGCGTAAAAACAGGCCACCTGACATGGCATCATGACCGCGCTCCTCCAATCGTAAAACGCAGGGTTCGCGTCTCACCTGCAGCAGGAGTTCCCCCTCGGAGGAGCCAGCGGTGTCCATGATGTCCCCGTTGGACACTCCGGAGAACACGGCACTGCTGCTGGGACTCATGGTGGCTGCAGAGAAAGGAGACAGAACGGAGAGGAGGGGTCAGCAGGCTCGGGTTGGAGATTACAGAACAACATTTGGTGGCTCAGACACCATGAGGCCACAGAGCCCGCCCCCACCATTTTGGACACACATATTCAGTTGAGGGATTATGAAAAAGTCGACATTGACTGTGTGTTGTTTCTCTCTTCATCCCGGCACCTCGGGGAAGTGACTCCTCACTGCTCATCATTGTTCTCTGGGTCACTGCATCGTGTCAGGTCATGTTTAAAAATGCACAAGAGTCATGCTATTGTTCTGGGAGATGTTGACACGGGAATCATTTTTGCATGTATATGGTAGAACGCACCTCACGCCTGGATACAATGAAAACAGTATACAAATGTTAGTCTTCTGTGGCTGCAGGCCCGGTAGAAGTAAGTGGGGATCGGGAGGAAGGTACACTCATGTTTGGGCAGCAAAGAAGACTGGGTTTGGCGTTGCTGGAGAACTGATCTGGCAGCCTGCACATCTACACAAACACAAACACACTGGGCCCTTCCACATCTGTCCCTGGGGTGTTTCTTTTTTGGTAAGCGATATCCGACAAGAGCGCTTCCCTTGTCCGGAGCGCCTCTGCAGGAAGTCCAAGGATACGGCCTCTGCCGACCCGTCTGTCTGTCTGTCCCGTCCTGTCACGCACCCTCTTTAAAGGAGGGGACGACAAAACAACACACTGACACACTGCCCAACCTCTCAGCACCGTGTTACTTTGCACACACACACACACACACACACACACAGCGTATTAGTGTTTCAGTCAATCATTCACAGGGAAATGGTTCTTTCTAATCAATGATTGGGTGAGTTATGACCTCCGTGCGTTTTATTTGAGTTGTTGTTGCTACTGAGTTGTTCATGTGCACTTACAGTTCTCCAGGCAGCTGTGTGTGACTGTTTAGAAGCAGACTACACTTATCCCATAATATACATTCATTATGCACTGCCATATCAAATATATGCTGATGTATGTACATATTTTCATTTTGTTGCCATACAAGGTTTTTACAGAGCCAATTTTATTCTCTTTTTATCGCTCCATAAATGAGGAAATACTGTTGTTTGTTTTATTGTAAATAATTATTCATTTTTGTATTACAGGCTTTTCTAGAATGGTATGTTGCACATATATGCACATGAAGTATTATCTGATGGTAACCTTTGGTGAATGTAGGAGAAATCCACAGATGCAAAAATAAAGCTGGTGACACAAACACCTGAATGAGGGTTTTTGGATGTTTTCCTTACAGATGTTTTGGAAAATAAATCTCAATTGACACAGTGAATGAAAAAAAAGTTGCTGCTGTTTTTGCCTTTAGTGTGTCACCTTATTGATACTCGGCCAAAGCTTGACCAGAAGTGGGAAAGACATTACTGAAGAAAAAAAAGAGAAACGACTCCCACGAACATCAAACATAGAGAGGCCTCACAGAGCAGGAAAGCGGTGTTTTCTTAATGTGTGTGATACAGTATGACTGAGATCAGCTAATGGAATCTGTTGGTATTCATGTGTGAAAGTTATTCCTTACAAAAGAAATGCCAAACATACTGTTTCCTTTATTTTATGGAAAACTCCAAGTCTCAACAATGGGATTTAATCCGGCAACACCCATTAACAACTTTGACAGCGGGGAGTCTTTTCTTTGATATCCGAACATAAAAATAAAAACGGCAACTCATTACAAAATGTACAAATGCGGGCTCTTGGCTAAAACGTTCCTGATACCGTATTAAACAGATGTGATAGGCTCTCAGACAAAACACTTGAATTTAACAGACCATAAAAGCTTCTTGCACTACTTTTAAAAAGTGTAATGTGACACCAAGAAAAGAACTGCAGCTTCCTGTTTCAGGGAGAAGCCATTACAGGACTGGTTAAGTGCAGGGCATGCCTTTGATGCAAGAATCTCTCCAGGCAAACATCCCTGTCACTCAGGCACAGAGGCGGCCTTTGAAAGGATTTGACGGTCTTTTCATCGCTGCGTAATTAAGAGAAGTCCAAAGAACTGTGAGGAGACGAGGAAGACTTTTTCAAAATGCGATGTAGTCTGACTCCTCAGGGAAACCAGTCGGAGCGTAAAATAGAGACGGTGAAGCCTGGAGAACAAAATAGGGAGGATGAAACACAGACCTAACTAGATGAATTCATCTATTGAGTCTGAGAGAAGAAAATAACTAATTTGCTCGAGGAACTATGTACACAGGGTCTACTTGTAAGTGTTAGCATGTGTTATGGAGCTGGGACACTGTTGAAGCTGTGGAGAGAAAAGGGAAATGATGTCACAGCCTGGAAGTCTGCCAGCTTCAGAGAGAGTATAAAGTATGCGGGCAACGCATAGGGGAATATTATCTTGATTTGAAAACATTTAGTTCCAGCAGATCGTGTACAGAGATCGCTGTTCTCGCATGTGATGTGCAGGAAAGGGCGGCGCTTGTAACAAATAAGAGCCAATGAGCCGGGTCACAGTCGGCGGGTTTAACCTCCCATTAGCCTTTTGATTAATGTCCCTGTTTACAACAATGACTTCAGGGGAAGGAAACAGCCTCAGCCTTTTTATGATCAGACAAGAATGTCAAGGAAAAGAAGGAAAGAGCCGCTTTGTGTGGATAACAGCGTTTTGCTCAAGCTTATTATAGCTTTGAATATATTTTATAAAAAAATGTTTTAAAAATAATTGCGGTGTGCATCTTGAAAGGTGCATTCATACTTTCAGTCATAATTAACCATCATTATCAGCACAGCTGACAGGGTTGAGATCCGGTCAAGAACGTCTTTGTATTGTGGTGCAGAGAAATCCGCTAGCTGCCCGTCCTGTCTTGTAATACCGCTCGTATCTCTAGAGGCGATAGTAAGCCACGGCAGCATGCGTTTCATCGTGAGAGAAAGAGGAAGCAGAGCCGCCGAGGTGCGTGGCGATCACATTGACTGTACAAACTCAGCGTCGGGAGTGGACATGGACCTGTATAATTTAAGATGCTACAGCTAACCATTAGCTGGAGGTCTGTCTGGTTTCTGTCACTTTGGATTTGATCCAAAGATCACGCAGATACATTTCATTTCTCCAAGCACCGGATGCAACCCCTCCACCACCCGGACACCTCCAATGAGCAGGACAACGTGGTACATCAGAGGATTGGATCAACCTATTCTCCACCACCACCACCAGTGGGGTTGGGTGGTTTTCCGGCGGTGTTTCAGCGGAAAGGGCTGGCTTGAGCTGACTACGTAGCTTCAGAGCCCACAAGCAGAGCTGGTGGATAGAAAACAAACGATGATCTGGTACTATTCAGGACAGTCTCTTTAGCTGTGGCGGGGGGGACTTTGGGTGCATCTGTCCTCTGGATCGACATACGCTCAGCTATTTCAGGGCCGTCTAGGCTCCTGTTATCGCCTTGCAAGGCTATTGTTTCTAGGACTGGGCACAGACACACAAGAGAAAACAAAGCTAAACTCAGGCGTGCCTCAGATATCGCATCGTTGAAGTGATTCTTATCGGGGTGCAGGCGCTCTCTGAACAGGGGACGCATTTAAGGCAACATTTTGAGGTAATAAAATACCAAATTGACCACCGACAGAATGTCTGAATTCAGCCAATATGTAGTTCTGTGAAGTTAAAGCTGTGGAAGTATATGCATATTACAATAAACATAAAAGCTCATTTGCACTGCTGGATGAAAATATTTATAATACCAAACTCCTTCCAAACTCTGATTGTGATTGAAGGCCTTAAATAAAATAATGCATCTCCTGTGTTTCTGATTTCCCAACTGAACTCTGAATGCTGCTGAGTGCGGAAGACAGCTGACTTTGTTTCGGCACATAAACAAACACAAGCATTTCTGGAAGCCCCTAAATGTCACAGAAAGCCTCGGTGGGCGAGCTCGGCTGCAGGCCAACAGCCAAACCAGGAAAGGAGGAAAAAAGAAGAAGAGATGTAGCTCTGCGGTTTGTGGAGCTGGAGGGACGGAGAACAAACCTTCCAGAGAATGGAAATTGGAGAAAAAAATGAAAACATGATTAAATCTGTCTCCCAGCGGTTGCTTGCATTCTCACGATATACTGAAAGGCGAGTCGCGAATCGAGAGCCAACAGGCGACTTCTGTCGTCCCAGTGAGGCGTCCTCCTCTCATACGTTACAAAACAGAGTTGAATTATACAGAGATTTTAAGCGCATGCATCAGCAGAGGACACGTCTTCAATAACAAACAAGACCGGGCTTCTCCGTTCAGATACGCTCTCTTAAGAGCTGCAGACGTCCAACAGGAGTTACGAATACTGTCCTCACCTCTTTGTTTCTATGTTACACTTGTGTCCCGTGGATGGCGTTGTGCCTACATGGTTCAGATATCCGCAATACCAAATTACATGAAATTATAGCACATGACACAGGGTTACCACATCAACAGTGATTACTAACAGGCCTTGGATGTTTTCAATGGAACTTGGAGAGCAAATACCCATTTTTCAGCAACAGCGAGCCACAAGCCTTCCAAAGTATCCAGCGGTGCCTCGTAAAGTCACGCTATGGGGCCCAACGGGGCAGCTTTTGTTAAAAAAGGAAAAGAAGGTCGGCCATTTAAGGTAGACATAAAGAGCTGGTTTCTCTATCAGGTCTTTCAATCCCACTTGTATACCCTGAAATTGCTTATGTTTGTTCTTTCCTCTGAAGCCCTTCTTACCTAACCATTTATGAGATCACTATCTTAACTTGTAGGCAAGTCCCCACTCGAAGACCCATGCCAGGCTTGGCTTTTGCCTGGGATAACCCCAGAGAGGCAATCTTGGTGATTTTGTTTAGATTATGAAAGAGTCTGCGTTTGGGAATACAGTTGGGCTCGTTCATCTGCTCCAACGTCATACAACTGAAACTGGAGTAGAATTTCATCCTCATACTCAGATTCATACGTGTATTTTCTGTTCCTAGAAGAACATACACACGCCTGAATAAGTGGTTCCTGTAGCAATACAAAGCAAAAGTACCTCACATTCTGCCTACAATTATGCAAGTCAATCCACCGGTCGGATATCAACTAATCATGCACCAGCTCGTTTGAGCTACACACAAACAATAACTTGTGTCACTCACTACCTGCTCCGTGCATCCGAACCGATCGCTATTGAGCATGTGCAAAACAGTGGGACACGCCTGAGTTGAAACACTCGCACGCACCCTTTTTCAAAATTCTAATAGGTGTTGCAAATCTGCAGGAGACAAGCTAATTCATGGTAGTCCCGCTAGCTAAACAAGGCAGCTACTAGCTAATGCATGCAAATGGCGTTGAGTTACACAATGATGGGTTAAAGCTCTATTCAGGGAAAATAAGGCTATCATGTGTTCAAGTGTTATCTTTGGCTCGACGCGACTCAATGCAGATGTGATCTACTAACATTCTGGGGTCGGTGCTTGCGGGAGGAGGACTAATGCGATCCTTTTTGTTTTTTCAACTTTGAAGACTGCGAGTGA
Organism: Apeltes quadracus; assembly: GCA_021346845.1. Classification (NCBI taxonomy): domain Eukaryota; kingdom Metazoa; phylum Chordata; class Actinopteri; order Perciformes; family Gasterosteidae; genus Apeltes; species Apeltes quadracus. The sequence continues at coordinate 15,413,007 of CM037932.1, forward strand.
ACCGTCTCTGCGTGTCTGTGAGCAGCTGCAGCACCAACAGCGCTGTGCACGTGTTTATGCTGCGACCCTGTTCTCGGGCACACGGCTTGTGAAGGGCCACGCTCAGACTGTGAGATTGAGCTCATACTCTGGTTTGGTTCTATGGTAAGGCAAATATGCAGAGAGGCCACTCTATTATGGAACAAATGACACATCCCATATCGTGGCACAAGACGACATTCAGCTCACCCGCTGTCCTGATTGCACCTCAATTCTCTCCAAATTAGGCAGCAGTTTGTGTCTCCGCTACAGACTTCATTATTCTTATCTGACAGCAGGGACTAATGCAGTATGAGAAACAAAGAAGGAATTATTTCTAACAAAAGAGTAATAATACCAAATAGCCTGCAATCATCGGAGGAAGAGCGGCAATAAAGTCCCAAAAATCTCACAGCGAGGGTGATTTCTAAACACACTGTGATGGGGTGTGTGACACATGAACACCCTGGTTGAAATAAACATGGAATCAGAGCCGCTGGACGACTTCACTGAAAGCACACAAACACGATACCGCAACCTAATATCCTCTGTCCTAATGAACGGCACCTTTTCTTTTGAGGCGCACAGCCGAGTCTCGACAATATCACACACACACACACACACACACACACAGTTATCTGCAGCGTGTCTGTAAGTGACGTATGTGTGAAAGCACTTTGCACCGTTCTATTTTCCTCCCCACCATGATGCCTCCGTTGGCGGGCGATGAATCTATTCTTACAGGTGGAGTCCGGCGGGTTAATCTGAGATCGTTGTGAAGTAGAGACTCCGGTTTGCAGTGGAGTTTGCTAGCTGCAATTTATTGCTAAACGATATAACTATGCACACATGCACTAACTACTTAAATTACATGGTGAGTGTTCTTTCTCTACTTCTCCTCTCACCCACCCATGGACTCGGTCTGTCTAACTTTCTTGAGGCCCGATCGGATATATCGGGGACAACGGGGTCGATCCACAGAAAGGTGAAGTCTCTCTCTTTCCTTTGTCCTACCAGGACCTTTTACTTCTCATTCAAAATCACTTTCACAAACTGTGTGAACTCATTTGAATTCATATTCAGTTCTCTAAGCTCTAATTTCTGTTCCTTCAGTGAATCCCAGGCAAAGTAAAAAAACACATTAAAACCTGCTTAAATAACCCTGATGAACACAGCCCGACTGACTTTCAGCTTTAAACCCAGGGCACGATTGGAGGGGGGGGCGAAGGGGGGGCGCTGATATGTTCACCTAGATTCAACCCACATTATTGTCAGTAACCAGATGCAGCTTTCATGTACACATAATGCAAACAAAGCTCTGTTGCATTGATTTTCATAAAGGGGCTGACATGAGACAGATGGCAAGAACTGAAGCAGCAGCTCTTTAAAGTGGGTCAGAACCAGAACACTGGATCTGACATTTCCCTGTTTGGAAACCCACAACAGCTGTGTAACTCCATGTTCCTGCTAAAAGCTGCAGCGGCCTGTTAAAGCTTAGATCTTTTAATAGACTTGTCAGACGACAGTGTTGGGAAAGGCTCCGTGATCACACGACTCGCTTTAAGCTTCCCAATGCGAACATGATTCTGATGTCTCATTACCTGCTAATCCTGTTCGGTGTTTAAAGAGCAGTGTTTACGGGCCTGATGGGTGGCACATGCGCAGCTTAATGCAACATGTCACACACACACACACTCCTTCTACAATTCACATTGTACAACACAAATAAACACGTTTTGTTTGGGGAGGTAATCCTTTTGCTATACTTTAGTTCCCCCACTGCAGTTTCATTTCTGTGTTCAATGGTTGACCTTTGTAGAGAGCGCATCGGGCGAAACAGGAAGACAGTCTTAGAAAATAGCTGTGGTGGTTAAATGCTGGGATTGGTTAAGAACGGCAATATCCTAAGAGGAGAACTCGGGGTATTTTTTTCTCTTTCACACAGCAATGTTTGAATTGATCACGCTGTAAACTGAATCAAAGATATTTAATTCACATATAAATAACTCATCTGTATCTGGCTCCGTAAGAATCACATGCCTGCATGTTCTCAAATATTTACATATTCTTACGCAAAGTTTCTCGTTTGCCGATACAGAAAAGAGGCCTGTTTTTGAGTTTACGCATCATCAAAACATCTGGACCCAGGTGTTCGACACAACTTCACTGGTACTCAACATGTGCTCTCTGTCCATTTATTAAATCGAGTCGATGAAAACACCGTTGAACCTGCATTGGATGTCAAACTGGGTCTTTGTTCCAAACATACTTGATATAAATCTCAGTGCTCTTGGATCGATGTAACTTTAGAAAGAGTTATGTTCCCTGGCTTACACCATCTCCAGTAGTTACTGTCGATCAATAGAAAAACATATATGCCAAATGACAAAGCAGGAATTCAAACCTGATGGAGAGTTTATCACAGATCCAAAATGTCAAGTTGTTAATGCACTTAGCATAGTTTATGGAAACTACTATCTTAACTAAAGCATTTCAGCCCATCGAGTCTGCAGAGCAAAAAAACGTAGGCAAGAGGTTGTGAGAACAAGCAGCGCTGGAATGTTCGGGGCATCTCTTCTGACAGCCCGTCCGTTCATACCCAATGTTCACACTGCACACTGTCTTATCATGTGGATGGTTTCGCTGGTGGTGGTGTATTAGAGTCTGTAAGATGGTTCGGACCGGGGGCGGGGCTGGTGACTTCCGCCACACTGACATTTTTTCACAGTAAAAGAAATGTGTGCCCCTCAAAATGTCTGTGCACGTGCCTGTTGTTATCAAATCATGATAGAACAACCTGCTGCCAAAGTTCACTAGTAAAAACAGGCCTGTCTGTGATGCTCAGACACAATGTGTCTATCAAGTCTGTCCTTCTGTAGGACAGGCAGGAAGACTGGTTTCCTCTCACAGCTACCTGTTTATGCCGTCTTTAGGTGTTGACTGTCCTCTGGCTACGTGTTGCAGAGGGGGGGCAGCACTCGCGCATTTATTTTTTATTCCACACTTTTTCAGGGAGGCGGGGAATAATTTCAGTCACACTTTATAGATATTCAGTTACTCTGCACACCTGGACTCAGGCGTCTGTTTAAATCAAAGAAAACTATCTGCAAGTGGAGGAAATATTAGATGGCTGACTCACATATAATTGAAGCCATGGCGTCTGCAAGTTTAATAGAGGTATATTGTGTAGTTTGTACAAACAAAAGAATTTATGTGAGGATTCTAAAAAGTGTTGCGCGTGAGGGTGGAGTGTTGAGGATGAGTTGTTTCCTAAAACCAGATTCCTGCGTGCTTTACATTCCTGCCTCGGCTGTGAAACGCACCGCCGGTGCACCTGCATGCGTCGCTCTAGAAATTGCTTGCAGCTTCCACCATCCTCACCTTTGAAGTAGCTCTTGACCCTCAGGTAACCCACGCTGAGGCGGAGCACCGACAGCTTGTCCAGTCGGGAGCGAACGTCCCCCAAGAAGGGCAGGAGGTCGGTGAGCCGGTCCAGCTCGCCATTAAGGCGATCACGGTGGCGCTTTGAAGGGTTGGATTTGACAACGTCACTGCCGTCCGAAACCTGTTTTCTGTGGAGAAAGAAGAAAAACACATCGTTGGTTAATAAAGCTCTGTATATGTTGAAGTCTGTAAACCTTGAATGATTCACTTCCGGCCTGGTCAACCCGCCCAGCTGCTGTGACACATGACCAATCAGACGTGAGCCATTTTGACTTTCAGCAGACAGCTTTGAAACCACTATAAAAAGCCAGCCGGGATTGTGACTAATAGACACTGGGGAACAAGCGAGTCAACAGGACATCAGCTCCCATCATGAGTGTTAGGTAGAGGGATGTTTTCAAATCAGGTCGTTAGTCACGTCACAATCCTCATCATTCCTAATTCAGCTTGGAGAAAACAAAGGTATCCCGTTTCATTTCTCCACGTTAGCTTGACTCATCCATGCAGTACAGGGGAAAACCGGCAATATCACACAGCATAATATCCTTATAGAAATATTTTCTCACGCCACTTTTCCAAGTTCCTATTAAGCATAAAACAATAACATCTACCGCTTTCCTTTCTAACTAGTGGATTATCTGCTGTTAACAACACAGCCGGGTTTGTTTCATCTCATCTTCAGCTCAGACACAGACATCAGAATATAAAAACAAGCCGTCCCATTGGCGACACGTCGTTTAAAAAAAAACGTTCCTCCACCATACGCGGGCCGGGAAAAAAAGATTAGCAACTCAACTCAATATGTGTAGATTTTGACCTTCCTGACCATCATTTCTTTACTGTTATTTCTGCATTTATTGACTTCAGTGGTTGAGCGGAAAAAACGCTTGCATCATCCAAAGGGTGGGAAAGCGCAAGGTCTCTGCAGCAGCAAAGCTGCCATCTGCCCGTCTTCGCCTGTCCAGTCGCTTTTATAGATAGTGGTCGCATTCAGCAGAGGGAGCTGACGTCTAATGGGCTAACCAGGTTATTTACCAAATGAGATGCATGCGATGTTGTTTGGTTTAAGCGAGTTTACTGAACAAATCTTGACGGGTGCGAAGCCCTCTGCCACAAACACACACAAAGCCTTGCTGTGTTCGCTGTGAAGGCCATTAACATTACAAATTATCAACGTTAATTGAATAAATTGGTAGGCTGTTGTTGTCGTTGTCATTTTACGATCAGACTAAACATTTATCCTGAGTGGGAGAGTGTGATGAGTCTACAGCTGTTTAAACTGACAGCAGCAGGCCGACTGTCGGACATACACGCTCACCATGTAGACGGCCAATCACGTTGTTCCTCCCAGAGACAGCTGAGCTTAAATCTGTGTGGATTCAATAAAAGCTGTGTAATTTGGTATTTTCTGTTAACGTTTGAGAAAAAGATTATTGATTGAATTGCCTTTATGCAGCTCGCTGTGTATGTTTTTACACCTGACTGCATAGAAATAAGACATTTACTAGCTATCCGTAATATGCTTACATTAAAAGTATGATTGCTATGACGCATGCAAGTTAGCATATGTATCATGGATGTGAAGAGTTGTCTCGGAACTGCAATTCAAAAGTACCCATTGCAAGGAATATTTAATAAAATAATACTGTGAGGTGCAAGTTTTGCTGTGCTTATTTTTTGTTTGAAAGTGAAAAAAGAAATGAGGCCACTCATAGGTTGGCAGTTTCTCAAAATAGTTGGGAATGGAAACCTGGTAAACCTCACTTTTGAGCCATGGTATCCACAAAACTACCACGTTGGTGTGCGCGTCCGTTTGGGACTTTAACCAAGGCTTTATTGTTTTTTCTGTAAAGATTTATCAACAGGAACCAATCAGTGATCATTTTCAGACTGCCTCTATTTAATAAAATTAAATCGCTTGCTTCCAATCATACCAACTTATCCTGAGAAGCTTATCTGCCATCTCAGCATGTAAATTACCTACCAAAATTCCTTCAAAAGTTTCTCTCTTGAAATGTCCTTCTCTGCCACTGAATAGTCTGCGGGGATTGTAGTCTGAACTTGATTGCTGGCTTCAGAACTGAGCCTATACCTTCTCAGAAATGGAGCAGGGCTGATCTCACTCTCAAGAAATGCCTAGCAGAGACAAAAGCCAGCATTCAGAACCCCTTCCCTCCCCCCAACTCCACCTTGATTTGCTATGGATCACGGGGCTGAGCAGCAGACAGTCAAGACGTTCATTGTAGGAAAAGCCGATGGTCAACCTCATCGCTCAATCTTCTATTTGGTTTCCTTATCTCAAGAGCGAAAGAGTAGAGGTCTGAACTCGGTGACCTCGGTCCCAGAGTGAAGGCAGCTCGAGTTGTATCCCGGCTGTGCTGGGAAGACACTGACACATATTTGTCTAAAAGCAGGCGGAGCGCCTGGCCGATGACTCAGCGGCTCAGAAGTAGGTAAAGCGTGCCTGGCTTTCTGTACACATTTGGCTGCTGCAAAACACAGACTTCAAATCTGGAAGGAGAATAGTTTACAATAGTGGCGGCCCTTGGCCTACAAACATCTTTCCAGACAGAGAGGTGAAAAAAAAAGGAATGGGGTGAAAACAAGTAACATATGCTGTGCGGAAACGTACAAAAACAAAGATCATTGGAGGGGTACAATGAGGCGAAGAGAACTTTTATTTAACAATATCCAACAATCCAGCCAAACTTTTCTGTTACTTCAGAAATAAACTCTTTCACTCCAAAGACAAAGTGGTAAATGCTGCTCTCCAGTTGTACAATCCGGGCCGAAAGAAAATACAAGGTGGCATGCAAACCTTAAGGGTCGCTGCATCATGTGACTTAGAGAGTAATGAGTGTCATAGATGTTTCGCGACCAGCATTCTCTGGGAGGGAGCGAGCCACAATCTCTGAAGAGCCAACTCAGAAACAAACTGGCTACAGGTCGAGTTTGCACCAATACACTTTGGGCTGTAACTGGTTTGGCCAGAGTAAAGCACTCTGGGAAGGAGCCGGCTCTTTTGTCCAATAGGGAGAGGAGGGAAGCGTGCTTCTTATTGTCACGCATACAAAGGGAGTTTTAAGAATGCTGCTGGGAACGCATTCGTGTCTGGAAAAATAAGAACATGTTTTCAGCATGAGTCGTTGTTTAGATTACATTCATTTGGCAGAAACTCTTAAACATTTTTTCCTCTACGCTTACACACATCAGGACTACAGTTAAAGGTTCTGTGTCTTTCATTAAGGCACATGTGGATAAAGCCGAGAATCGAACCTGTGGTCCTCCTGTCAATGGCTTACCAGCCGTACCACCAGAGCCATTTCACGTCAATAATCATTATTTTACATTAAAATAAGTATAAATAGTTTTACTTGAAGCTAGTTTTGGTAATCTTGAACAAACGCACCATTAACCTGTTGTTCGCGCTGCACACAGAGTTTTCTGTTTTTGGTCATAAACAGACATTATTCCCATAAGCCAGTTGATGAAGAAAAAAAGAATCCAACCGGTGTTGGGGAAGTCTCTGGTTTGAAAACGAGACAAAGGGCAAAGAACAAAGGGCAACTTTGTTGCTGTGTTTTGGTGTTGAGCCAAACCTCTTATCGGCATGTCTGCCTGTATGTGCTTTGGTTTGTGTGTGTTTCTCACAATCCCTTTAGATCACTGTGAAAAGAGCATTTGCACCACGGGAAAATGAAACGCAGTCTTATTAAAGACACTATTGTTTTCTAAAATAAATGCTTAGTCTCAAGCATATCATTTATAATCCACTCTCTCAGTGTTAAATACACGTTACCACTGTGTACTCTGGGCGGGAGGGAGGTATACACTATAATTAACTCATATTTCCCAAGCAAGCTGTTGGACGCTGCAACTGTTGAAGAACAACGCTTCACGGGGCTGAGGAGGACCAAGCAGACTCTAAGTGGATTTTCTGGGTGTCGTGGTGTTACATGACTCGACAGTGGCAATTGGCTACCAAATGGAAAATGGCTTGGTCTTAGCCATAACCAATGATGGTTAAATATTGCTGGTACAATCAGAAACAGAAAACCGCAGGGCGTGTGTTGTTGCATTTACTTGTGTGCACACAGGCGTCTGTGGTTAGTGAGAATGGCAACACATGGCATGTAAACATGAAAAAAAAAGTTTCATTATCCAGCTGATATACAACTGCATTAAATCTGAACTACAAGGCAACTAAAAAATGGCAACCGTATTTTCTTTTTGGAGGAAAAGCTCGGGCCCAGTCGCCAGCCTGGAAAACACTTTTCAAAGTTAGTGTAAGTGCTGCTGGTCAGCAGTGCTGCACCTCAGCTAAACTGGAAACATACGCCGAAGACGGAGCGGTAATAAAAAGGGAGACTTTTGGATGGGCAGATCTACCATGGAATGCCCCTGAGTAGTTACCACAGCCTTCTTACAGTCAGGCTCAATGGAGCCTTTGTGCAGCTGAGCCCAGCTGGCAGTCCAAGAAACCTCAGCCCTTGCTGCACAGCCCCATGTCTTCTGATAAACACAGACGTCTGCACATGGGCCTAGCTTTTTATTTTGGGATTCTTACACTGGGAACGGCCTGTAACTGAGACAGAAACAGAAAACTAGCATAACGATAGGTTAAACTTTAAAGTTTCCTACTCTCCTTTTAGCACTATTTTGCTTTTACTTTTTGCATGGTGGATATATTTGTCTACTTCTTCCCTTAGAATATGTTTTTTCTTTCCCTATTTTTGGGAACATATCATACAACAATTATACAATTCGAAAACTATTGGTTTAAAACTAAATACTGTACTGTACTGTAGTTGTCCGTCTACACCTGGACAAGCTGAAAGATAAAAAAAGTGACTGCTTATGTTTAAAAGTATCAATAATGCTTTAGCTTTCATCTGAGGGCAAAATAACTTGTATTTGTAACGTAACATGTCTTTATACAGTAGCTCTTCATGAAAGTTTTTCTTTTGTTAAGAAGCAAAAGGGTTAAAAAAGGAGAAAAACAGGCAGTGCAGCGCGCGCGCGCACACACACACACACACACAGCCCTATCAGATTACAATAACAAACCACCCTCCTCCTCCCCCCTCCCAGGAGCATCGCGTGAGAGCAGAGGCCCAAGTCTCCAACTTGATTGTGATTAATGCGCCAGGGCAGCATGGATGCATTCTTAAGGTGGTCCGGGGGAAAGTCAAGTCCAGAAAACCCATAAAAACACGCTGAGTATAATCACCGGAACACAGGACCAAACTTCAGCGAGTTACTGGTTGTCCTCATGCTGTCTTATTTCTGCAGAGTTAAGTGTAGTCTATATATTGATGAAGGTTTACACAAGGACACGTTTCACCTTGCTAGGCATTTTTGAACCACGACCACAACTTTACCAAATAGAAGCTGGTCGAAATTTACTTCCTCCAACCACACTTTTCTTATAACCACATAGAGCCACCGGTTATAACCACCTAACCACATAGAGCCAACGGTTATAAGTACATACAACCAACGCTTATAACCACCTAACCATATAAAGCCAACGGTTATAAGTACATACAGCCACCGGTTATAACCACCTAACCACATAGAGCTAACGCTTATAACCACATACGGCCAACAGCTATAACTACATATGGCCAAAAGCTATAACTACATACGGCCAACGGTTATAACTAGAGTTGTTCCGATTCCGATACCAGTATCAGAAATGCCTCCGATACTGCCGAAAATGCTGGCATCGGTATCGGCGAGTACTGCAGTCCAGGCACCGATCCGATGCCACGTACTTTAATAGAAATAGGAATAGGTCCTTATGCTCCGGCGCACGACGAGCTAGTTAGTTAGCATTAGCGTTCCGCACAGAGCGGTGCGCCCGCAGCCAGCAATATGTGTCATATATAATATGAGCTCATCAGATGTTTCCTAAAAATATCATGCCGGCTGTTTGGCATTACTTTACAGTGGCTTTTCAGTAAGACAGCAACATGCAACATATGCAAAGAAGCAATTTCGAGGGGTGGCGCAAGTGTTGCAAATTTACGACGAATTTACCAAAGTTATGGGGACACTGGTATCGGTACTCTGTATCGGCCGATATCCACAGGACGTGTATCAGAATCGGTATTGGAAAGGGGAAAAATGGTATTGAACATCTCTAGTTATAGCTACATTCGGCCAGCGGTTTTAACCACATCCGGGGAAAGTCCAGTCCAGAAACCCCATAAAAACACACTGAGCATAATCACCGGAACACGGAACCAAACGTCAGCGGGTTATTGGTTGTCCTCTTGCTGTCTTATTTCCGCAGAGTTAAGTGTAGTATATATATTGAGGTGATATTAAGTTTTACACAAAGACACGTTTCACCTTGCTAGGCATTTTTGAACCATGTCCACAACTTTACCAAATAGAAGCTGGTCGACATTTACTTCCCCCAACCACACTTTTCTTATAACCACCTAGAGCTACCGGTTATAAGTACATACAGCCAACGCTTATAACCACATACGGCCAACAGCTATAACTACGTACGGCCAATGGTTATAACTACATTTGGCCAACGGTTATAACCACGTACAGCCAATTGTTATAACTACATACGGCCAACGGTTATAAGCAAATACAGCCAACAGTTATACCCACATACGGTCAACATTTATAACCACATACGGCCAACAGTTATAACTGCATATGGCCAACATTTACAACTACATACAGCCAACGGTTATAACTACATACAGTCGACGTTTACCGTGCTTCCCCTCGGTTTACAACTTCAGGGGGATCAGGAGGAGTGGTAATCGGGCGAACGGTTGGGCAGACAGGGAGTGTGAGGAGGGGGAGTTGTCCGCTGGACCGGGTGCAATACACGGACATAATCGCGCACGTGTCGACGCGGAACTGCCGTAGGTGTAAAAAGAATTGTTCAGATGGTAGGGAAAACTAGGGTTATAACTAACGTTACATACTGCATACATCCAACGTTTCTGACCACATACAGCCAACGTTTACCGTCATACAGCCAACGCTTACAATTTACATACGACCAACTGTTATGACGACATACGCCAACGGTTATAACCACATACAGCCAACGGTTATGACTAACGTACAGACGACGGCTATAACTAACCTAGCTAACAGCACTTTATTAACTGACGTTAGCTCAACTGAAGGTTAACGTTTGCGTGGTGCGTTTACGTACCTATATTCCGCTGTAACTTAAAAGAAAACGTAACGTACGATTATATCACAAACAACGGACAGAGACATAAAACCGAGAAAAGCAAAGGCGACATTTTTTTTTTTACGGACAAGTCTTACTGTTTGAGAACAGGCTTCTTCCTCTTCTTGTTAGCATACGACGCCGGGTTTTCAAACATGGTGTCACTTCGTTTTTTCATCAGTCGCAAAACTTGACATTCGGGGCAGTCGTTCGTTCGGCTAATCCCCTCCGCGGCTTTTCTTCCTCTGTGTACAGCGATGGGGGAGTGGGAGCTGGAGGGGTGTCGGGAAGAGAAGAAGGGTGCAGCAGAAGGAAGTCTGCCCGGGGTCTGCGGAGGTTTGCGCTCCCGTGGGCGGACACCGGAGCTGACCTTGGGTCGGTGGTGCGTTGAGCGTGAGCTCCACGCGGTAGTGCAAATAGCAACTGCAGAGGTTTTGGATGAAGTTCGTGGCTCGAGTGGGAAATTAAAAAAAAAGTTTGGCGCAGAATTCACCAGAAGTCCAACCCATCCACCCTCGTTAGATAAACATGGCAGCTGTATTATTATTGTTATTATTATCCAGAGTCTCTCTCTCTCTCTCTCTCTCTCTCTCTCTCTCTCTCTCTCTCTCTCTCTCTCTCTCTCTCTCTCTCTCTCTCTCTCTCTCTCTTTGTACGCTGGGCGTTTTCAGGAAATGTGAATGAACATTCTGCAGAGTTGTGTATTTTAAGGTGGACTGGAGCCTTTGTGACTTTCAGGCTTCGTTCTGCTTTTTTTAATATCCAGAGTGCTGGGATTCTTTTGTCGAACTTTATTGGAGAAAAACATGTTGTGTCCTTTGGCAGATTTTTGGGACCACAGCGGGAAACGTTGTTGAGTGTTTTCCGAACAACTTGCATGATATCTCATGCACACGCATCACGTTGTTTTTGTAACTCACTACAACCTTTAATGCTATTTTTCAGCTATACCACTATGTGTTGCATGATTTCCATGCTTTAATCCCTTCCACATACATGCTTTACTCTACGTGGAGCTTAAACTAATACATGCACATCCATGAACAGTGATTTATTAAAACAAACAAGATCTGCGTTAACTCCCCAGTGGACTATAAACTCTTCCGTGAAACTGGGAGAAAAATGTAGTGTTCTTTGTCTGTGTTGATACAGGAAAGGGCCTTCCCCAAACTGTTGCCTCAACATTGGAAGCATCACTGTATGCTGAAGCATTAAGTGTTCTATTCTAAATGTTGTGACACCACAGAGCCCAAACCACGGAGAACAACCCTACACCAAAGGTTCTCATGGATGTGTCCACAAGCCCGTGGCTTCGTCATGCATTGCCAAGAAGGTAATGCATTCACAGTGGCAAATAAGACAAAATAAGTCTGTGTGCAAATAAGATATTCTGGGATCCTGAGTGTTCTCTTAATGGATAAATGTTTCACTTTAAATAATCCTAATTAAAAGTTCTCACCAGTCATCAGTGACCGAGACCTGTTGACTGTTGCCATGGAGACCCATCACACCCCAATGCCTAATTTACAATTTACACAGAACAGGTGAGCCGCGCAGAAAAAGAAAAAGAAAAGAAAAGAAAAAACTTCCCTAAAAAATGTGACCAGGGTCAAGAGACTCAACTATGAAAAGGAAAAAAAAGAGACACAAAATGACCACAGAGAACCATAAAAAAGAGTACGAAGAGCCAAAAAAAGCCTACAAAGAGACCAAATGAACTGCAAAGAGACTCAATCTTACAATACAGAACTTAAATTATGGGAGGCGGGACAACGTATTTAATTATTGCCTCATCATCCAACTCCTCCAATTCCAGCTATGGAGTCATTACAGCGAGGCCACACGGAAACCACTGAATCCAATAAATCAAAGGGTTCGATAAACCGCATATGAAAAGGAATTCGCTCCCCAGGAGGCCCGGTCTTATATGGATAATTTATGGATTATGGAGCAGACGTGTCGCAGCGCTTATCTTCCTCACAGCAGCTGTCTGTCAGGTTCACACTTCCTGCTCCACAAATAATCAACTGTTTCCTTGATGGCACAGGAAGAAAATACAAAACAAGTTTGCAGCTCCACAGGAAGAAAATACAAAACAAGTTTGCATCTTTTGAATGTTTCCAGAGATTTCCCAATATAAAATTTGCTGACATGTTAACACATAAAAATGTTCCCATTTGATTTTATTGTAACCATGTGTCACACCGCGGTGAAGTTGCTGGGTTTGTTTTATTGTGTCTGGTCCTCTTGTCTTGTCATTTCCTGTTTTACTTTGAAATAGTAACTCTCCACTCGTTTCAGGTCACTTACTCTTCCTCGTGTGTCACCAGTCTGATTGTCTCCCCTGATTCCCCAAAGAGAAGAAGTGGGGAGGCTTTCACCAGGAGGCCAGAGAACTCGTACCCGGGGGTATCTGAAGGCCGCCCCCCTCCCCCCTACTGGGCCGTTTCCACAAAGAAAAGAAGAAATTGATTTTAGATCTGTTTTTAAGTTTCACAAAAAGGGAAACTGGCTTTCATTTTTCTTTTTGCCTGAACCCCCAAAAGCTCAGAACTGAGAGCCACGTTTCCATGGTGACGACCTGTGGCACAAAACAGTACAACATGGCTCATAATTTGTGGTTCCCTGACAATGTTGCGGTGGGAGCAAATGGAAGGGACGGAGATTTAGGAGACCACTGTAACTTGTTGGAAATATACAGCCAGTGGAGACGATGTGAGTCTCCAGCCTCCTTCCAACTGTGAAGGGCAGAAGGAAAAAAAAAGAGTATAAAGGGCCCCTTAGTTGCTTCTTCCCCTGAACAAAGGAGAGATGAATCTCACTCAGTCGGCCCCCCAGGCTCCATTACAGTCCAGATGACGGAGAAGATAACTCCACCTGGGACTTATTCATCTCTCTGCGTGCCTTTAACCCTCGTGGCCAACAACTCAACGGGTGAGGGATTCATTCGCAGATGCTCAGGTTCAAAATGAGAGTGTTTGAGATGCAATAAAGGCCAAAGAACACACAAGGAAAGGGCTGATTTTAGTCTTTCGTTGTTCGCGACCCAGATCGTCACAGAGCGCCCCCAAGTGGCCGGTGGCAGATCTTAGTGGGCACCTGGACACCCCTAGTGGCGGGTTAAATCAGGTTAAAAAGGCTGAAGAATCAACTCAGCGTTGCTATTCCTGAGGGATAAAGGTCACCTGCAGGGCGCGATAGAGACCCCCCCCCCCTCCACACACACACACACACACACACACACACACACACACACACACACACACTGAGCATCAACCCACTCCAGGGCTTCTTTACCTGTGCCGGTTACAATTCAACACGGGGATCCATGTCCTTATTTCACCAGGGCTTTAAATGGGCCCAAAAGCTTCCACTCAGGAAGGCCATCTACCTCATTGCCTCATTGCCTGTCATTGTGTCACCCCCCACCCCTCCCCCCACCCTACTGCGTCACATCCACAGAACACGTTACAACACGTACGTTGTTGTTTTATTAACTTGTCCTGGAGTCTGGCAAAGGATTCAAAGGTGAGGCAACGTGCCTCGCACAATTCTTACAATAGACGGATGACTTTCTAAATGAAAACTGTGGCCTCTTATCTCATTGTTTAGAAAGTATCAACACACAGCAGACATAAGTTATTATTATGAGATAGTGTGACGTAAATAAGGTGTCACAGCTCGGCTTAAACGGGGCACATGTGGGTATACTCGACAAATAAAGTGATTTATCATCCATAAATGTTTATAAACAAGACAAAGAAATCTGTAAAGGAAAAACGTGCTTCTCGGGGAAAAAACAAAAGAAAAAGAACCAAAAGCCAAGCGTAACCTGAGCATGGAAGCCCACTTAGGGAACCGAAATGTCTTCACTTAAGTATTTTTTTACTTCGTAGGAATCCCATGCAGTGGCGGCCGATGTGCTGAAGCTGGGACTCTGGGCCCTCGGCTGCTCTTTGCGAGCAGGCGGAGGCCTGACGAGGAGCAGGCCGCGCTGCCCCCCGGGAGGGGGGGAGCTCTGAACGCAGCGAGATGCCACCGAGACCCATTACAGCCTCAAACCGCGGCGCAGTGGGCGTCCCGCTCTCTGCGTGGGTGTGGAGCCGCGTTTCTCGGTCTCTCTTCACAGGAAGTGCACAGGCGGCGGTGGTTGTGGGGTTTCATCCTGTGGACCGTTTGTGGTTAAACTTAACATTGCTTATCTGGGTCAGTGCTGGGAAAGCACTTTTTAAATACCTCGAGAAATACACTAATTTGAACTACAAGCTCTCTGTGAACTGTCTGAAACAGTCGCCATGGTGTGCGAGCAGCACACGGTGCAGAAGCACAGCAATAATCAATAAAATCAAAAATCACAACTGACCGTGTTTGAAGAATGAATACATCAACAGGAGAGAAACTCACATACCAACATATAAATAAGTGCTGACACCTATTTCCTTTCCGATTTGAGAACGGATTTCGACACAATGAGTCCTTTTATTATTTTTGAATGTGTCGTGCGCCACGTTGCTGTTTCACGAAGTCCAGACGGAGCTGCTGCTGCTGCTGCTGCTGCTGCTGCTTCGTCCCGATGCTTTGTGGAAGCAAAAAATATGAGCTTCTTCTTATTTTGCCGTTGCCATGCCTCTGAGATGTTTTAACGATAAACAGCGCAGGCTCGCCTCCTCCCTGCTGGCACCGTTAAAGCCGTCACAAACTGCTCAAATGAAGCCCGCTGTGAAAAAACAGAGGAAATTTGGCAGCGATGGATTCGCCGAACCCCTCGGCCGGCCTCACCGCCGTGAGACCTGAATGTGGAGCATTGTTGTTCCACTGTTGACTAATTACTGCTGTGCTGTGTGTGTGTTTGGGGTGGGGGGGGCATTGTACTGCAAACTGAGAGCATGATTGTGAGTTGCAAAGACATATTGCTTTATTGAACCAATCTTACTGCAGCCAATCAGAGGCAGCGCCGGGAGGGGTTTGGTAATTGAGCGTCCTGGGCTGTGGGCAAACAGTCAAACAGCACAACGTGTTGTGTCCTTCATCGGAAGGATTTGCTTGACCTCATCCTTGGGAGATGAAAAGGTAAAGAGGAGAAGGATCATTTATCTGGATGAAATGGGAAAGATAACGGCGGAGTGACAGCACCTACACTAATGAAAACCCCCTTTTTTATGTTGCTGGGCTTGTGGGACGGTTATGACCTCCTTTTCTTTACAAAAGAATAGTTCCAGTGTTCGCTAAAGGAGGCAAGAAAGGAAGCATTGAAGCCGCTTTCCTTCGCATTTCCACAACTGGAGCAGATGAAATCTGATCCTGACCTTTCCCACGGTGTCAACAGTAGGTCACAACTTGAGTTCTGAAGAAATGTCTTCATGGTGTTTCCCTGGTCAACCACGTGCACTGAAGTCCAGAGAGTGTTTGTGTGTGTGTGTGTGTGTGTGTGTGGGGGGGGTGCTGGGGCTGTAGTTGTTGTTGTTGTTTGGCGTCCACATTGATTTCCAGTGTGAGAAGAGAGAGGCCGAGCTGAATAAGAGGGTGATCACGCGGAACCTTTCATCGCCGTGAATGAAAGACCGTTTGTTTGATCTCGTCGACAGCATCTCCTCCGATCTCCACCTGCCCCGTTGCGGAGTCATCGGGGCAAATCGCCACAAAGCCCTGATGAGGCAGCAGGTCGACGCCCTCGTTCTGTGGATTCTAGTCCAGATTATGGAGATTAGAAACAGATGTCCACCCTGCACCAGAAACATTCATATAAGTTCTTACTGGACATCAGTTTTTTCTCCCTCCCCTTTTCATGTCAATTCATGACAAAAGAAAAAAATGGAATAGCTTATGTTGCTTCAGGGGGAGGGAGGGGGGGGTATCTGGGGGAGGGCAATGTGGTTTGCATCCCGCTGTCCACACCATTACAAACCCCCGGCTACACTTTCGGACGCTCTGTGTGCTGTTGTGACCGTGTACATTTCTTGAGGGGAAGCAGACCCAGATGAATTATTTATGCCTGCTGTCTCGTGAGCTGTTCTCGCTTACATTGGGGAGGCGAGCCGAGGGGCCAGCCGCTATGCCAGACACTATATGAAGAGGATATATTCTGTTATATTGCACAATCATATGAGCCGTAAAGTGAAATAATGCTTCAGTATTACCGAATACTTAGGTTTAACAATGTCACTGATAATGCATACTTTTACATGTCCGTTTTTTAAATGCAGGACTTTTACTTGAAAAAGAGTATATCTACATTTTTTAATAATAGTTTTTGTTCGAGAGCATCTGAAGCACAGCAGTTTTCGGCAGAAATTAATAAGCTTTCAGCTAAACAACAACAATTAAATTGACCTGTGTTTTCTTTTCCTAAACGAAAGGGTCGAGGACGGGAGTAAAACCAGACACGTGATGTATGATTTTGGTGGTTCACCCAAAGTATTGAAGTGGCTGTAGTAACATTTTATTTCTAAACTTTAATGTTGTCATAGATAATATTAACCAGCAGCCCTTGAAGGCAAAATCAACTCCAAACGCTTGTAATACAGTGTAACGTGTGGATTTATTTTTAAATCTGATGAATACTGCCACATACTGGTGAAAACATAGAGATACACCAGGTGTTAATGTGGTACTTTCGGCTAATGGAGAAAAAATGTATGGAGCCTCCAAGGATTATATGACTTTATTAAGAGGTTAGAGTCAAGTCTATAATCACAATTTAAAACACATACAATAATCATTATACTAGTCATTAATTACAGGGAGAAATAACTAAATTTTTATTTGAAAATCAAAAAGGATTAATTAATGCATCAATTAGATGGTTTTCATCAAATTAGTTTTGAGTTTTATGTTTGAGTTTTATGTTTTCAATTAAATTTGATAATCTACTGGTTATTTTTTATTGAAAGCTTTTGTCCATAAACTGGTTTTGCATTATTAACTTATTTTTATTTTGACTTTTGGTCAGAATAACAAGCCGCTTGAATATCTCACTGTGCCTCATTTATGAAATTGTATTGACAAAACAATTTATCAATAGAAGCGTTCAGAACAGAACAGGGGGCTTTTTATTATAGTTTTTAAACATTTGTGATCAATCCATCTATTTTTATATCTATTACCATGCATTCGTCCGCTGTATGTTGTATTTATATTTTCAGACATGTTTTGCTTGTACAAAAACCGAAATAAAATCAGGCATTAACAAGCCGTACTGAAAGTATGCCCGGACTAAGCGAAGGACCTCAAGCCCTCTGACGTATTATTCAGGCGACGGGTAGCGGTGATTTTTCGGGTCAGCTCGGAGGCTTTTTTGGAGGACAGTTGAATCATGGCCCTGAGGGTGATCCGGCTGGTCGTCCCATCGGGAGCGACTGCTCTTAAAGGGGTGAACGTTGCACCAAAGGTAAAAGCAGGAAACACGCGCACTCTGCACCTGTCCGAGGTATCAAGTTTACAAGGGCAAGCTAGCACCGCTAGCTGCGGCGCGTAGCCGCTAGCATCACACTCGGCCGCTTACAGGTTGGCTGTCAGTTTGTTTGTAAAGTTATTGGCAGTTGAGAGTTAAGAAAACAGGCCGTCGGGACATGAGCGTATATTTTGAACATGTTTTAAGGACGCGTACGCGACGTTCTCAGTCAACCTTTTTTTACACCTGGAAACGATGCTGTCGGTTGAGCTGGCCAGTCTCCCTGTAAGTCATCCTAAAGCCGGTTTAAAGTCCGTCTTCTGTTTACACAGAGATTCAAATAGAATGGTTTTCAGTGTTATTGAGGTTAAGACAATTAAACAAAGATCAGCTTTGTTAGTGCAGAGTAATGATCAGAAATCAATCTAAAATGTGGAATAAGCAATGATGCGCGTGTCAAGTGCGTGTTCCATATGTGTGTATATTAAGAAACACGATACGAGAGGCTGAACTTCACTGTTGCAGTTCAAGGGTGTTCGGCCCGACGCAAGTAAATCGCTGCCTCTCAGCACAAAATACGTAGCCATCAAACGTTGTGTATCGCATTTCAGTAGGCCAGAGAAAACCGTCCCCGTACGCGTGGCTGTTGCTATGCAACAGAGAAAACGGCATTGGGAACGTAACGTTTGTCAGCCTAGCACCGAAAGTTGGTTGATCATCATTAGAAGTGTACGTATGTAACGTATACGTGTGTAACCGTGACGTGAGGTTGGTGGCGGGGGAGGCACTGACTCTTGAAAGGTCAGATTAACAAATGTATGAATTCAAAGTAGTTTATGTTTCATATCCCGTATGGAATATTCTTTTATAATAGTGGTAGATGGAATCAAGCGTTGTGATTGGTTGAGAGTGAGTCATGTGGTGTACTGAATTAAGCCGTAATGTTCCTGTTTACACTGATCTGAGCGTTCCATCTGTGCGGTGATCAAATTAACAGTTTGAATTTGTGCCACCAATATTTGTCATTTCAGTTTTTAGCTGGACAGCTATCGCCTAAAAAAAAAAGCTGGGAACTGCCTGTTTTGGGAAATGGGAGCAACCGATTTATGGCACATTTTAGCCAAAGAGGACAATTCAGGTGGACATCATGAGCGATGTGTATGAATGTTAAATGACTACAAATTAATGTTGATCCCCCAGCTAATCATCCACCAACGCTAACAAACGTGACAGACAAGTACGGGGGATTTCTCTATGCTACTGACATGCGATACAACTTGCTGAAAGGCCGCTATCAGTAATAATGTCACGGACAAATGCGTCATAAAAGCAAAAAGGTTTGCGAACGCCCTTGAACAGTATGTTATTGACGATAATGTACAGCAGGGGTCCCCAAACTACGGCCCCGTCTTTTATTTTGTATGAATGCTTGGTCTTACCGTGTAAATTACGTAAAGTCCATTCGCCTGTCCTTCTGGATAAACCTCTCAATGGCGTCGGTATAAATACTGCCCATTGTAATCCTAATACCGGTAATATACTATAAACCCTTTCATTTCAGTGTCCTGTGTTGCAAATACAATCAAATCCTAGTTCTGTAACACAATGGACACGTACAGTACGCGAGCCGTACATGCCACCTATACGACAGCACTATGAAGTGAGGTGCATTTAGGAGCTTTCAGGGTTTCAGCATCCTGTGGAAAGAAACGGAGACGGGTGTTGTGTGAGTTGTTGCCGCCGTCCACGCTTGTTAAAGATGGAAGCAGCAAGCTGGGTTGCTGGTGTTGTTGATGCAGGTTTTGACCTTTTGCAGCCAGCCATCTAAATGTCATTGTGATGATTTGTAAAATGCAGCAAGGCAGGGCGACTTCGATTGCTCGATAAAGGTTCACGCATAAATGTTGGGACTCCGTCCCTTCTGGATCCTCTCGTGTCATCTGAGGTGGCGTTTTTTTTTTTTTTAAAGCAGGCAATATAAAACTGTCTCCAGCTTCAACAGATGGTCCATAAGTAGAAGTGGGCACATGATTTACTCCCTGAAGTTTGGAGAGTTTGTTATCGTGGCATCAGATGGATGGATCTTCCACTTCCAGACCAATCACTGATGTCCTCTGCCAATTTTATGGCACAGCTTTTGCAACACAGTAGCGTGTAAACCGACCGTAAAATAGGGGACTGAGACAGCTTCCCAAACTACAGCCTGCACAATAACCATGAAGTTGGATCCACAGCCCTTCTCTATTAAAAGAAGAGGACATGGAACCTTCATGAAGGCAGGATGAATCCAGCAAGTCACAGCTGCTGCGTATTGTTTTTTGTAAACCAATAGTGACAATCTTTTAAACGGTGTATTCCGTCTTGTCTGTCTGAGTTGCGTTAATTACTCATTTATTGGGTCGTTGCAGAATAAAAGCAGGGAATGGCAGAGGCCATGTGGTAGTTTGAGTTTTATACGATGTCGATGCCGGTGGCCCTGTACCTAGTATGTTTTTAATAACCTGTTAAATGATGGTCTACATGGCGCATGCACCACAACTAATTTGTGCTTCTGTGCTGCAGGCGTGCGTTCACACGAGCGCGGTGAGGAGCCTCCGGTACGGCTGGTGGGCCTACGCGCTGGGCGAGAGGACGACGCCGAGGTTAAAGCAGAACAGCAAAATCATCACTGTGGACGGCAACCTGTCCTCAGGGAAAGGAGCGCTGGCCCAGAAGCTGGCCAACAAGCTGGGTAACGTCTCACAGGTCACATGACTTTTCTGTTCCCAGACAGAGGCTGCAGCCAGACATGCGCGTCGTTGGGACTGAGTCAATACTTCAGTACTAATCAATGCAGCTTATTATTTCTTTTTAGGGAAAAATCTAGTTCAATGATTTGGTTTATTTATTCTTGTAAGATCATCACATGGAAGCTTCTAAGCAGTAATACAATAAGTTTTAAAATGTTTCAGATCATTTTCCATCTACTCCCTGATGCCAACGATCATGTTTCATTGATCCAACTTTGGCATCATCCCTCAATTCACCTGCTGCCCGTCTAGAAATCTCTTTTGGGAAATATACTTGTGTGTTTGCTCGGCTTCGGGTTATTATTTTGACATGGAAACGCAGCCAAAGAAACAACGTGGGCGGCGTGTGCATCTAACCACCAATCTTCTTGCTCCCCCCCCAGGGATGCTCTACATGCCGGAGGCGGACACGTTCTACTTGGACCGGAGGACCGGGGAGAAGGAGCTGCTCCCGGTCGACTTCAACGGGATGTGCAGCCTGGAGAGGTTCTACGCGGAGCCCAAAGCCGCCGACGGAAACAGCTACCGGCTACAGATGTGGATGTACACCATGCGGGTGCTGCAGTACGCCGACGCCATCGAGCACCTGCTCACCACAGGTAGCGCATCTACATCCAGGACACGGTCGAACCCTCCCTCACTGAGAGCAAAACACTTTGCTCTCTGGCTCCTAAATGGTGGAACGAGCTCTGTGATGACATCAGGACCGCAGAGAGCCTGTACATCTTCAGACTAAAGACACGCCTCTTCAGACTCTCCCTCCACTAAAACACTAACAAACTGTAGCACTTAAACTGTACTTATAATGGCTTTTATCTTTAGCAAGTGGTAAATCGGCTTATCTGATGAAATTGCACTTTCTTTTTTATTTTTTTAGGCCAAGGCGTGATCCTGGAGCGGTCTCCCTTCAGTGACTTTGTCTTCCTGGATTCCATGTTGAAAGAGGGTTACATCAGGAAGGAGTGTGAGTCCGCAGCGTAGCCTCAAAATATGAGCTAAAACCTTCAAATGGAATGGTTTATTTTCAAACGTCTTGCTGTGGCGCGCAGGTGTGCAGCACTACAACGAGATCAAAGGCATCAGCATCTGCGAGTTCCTGCCTCCTCACCTCGCCATCTACGTGGACCAGCCGGCCGACGAGGTTCACAAGAAGATGTCGCAGAGCGGACAGGTAGAGGGGGATCGCTCTTTAACGTAGCGTTCCAAATGGTTGAAGTGTGATGTTGTGATCGGGCTTTTTGAGCGTGATCCTTCCATTGAAAAGGAGTCTCCATCCTCCTCAGAACGTGGCCCTGTCGTACCTGAAGGGCATCGAGGACAGCTACAAGAACTCCTTCTTGCCCCAAATCAGGTGAGTTGAAAGCGACGTGTGGAAAAGTAAGAGCCGAAGTGGGATCCGGTGAACGGAACTCCTTTTAATTAATTAATTAATTAATTAATTAATTAATTTTCTTCAGCGGAACATCCGAAGTGCTCGCCTACGACGTGACTAAAGCCCAAGACGTGGAGCGGGTGAGGCTCCGCCGGCGGCACGTAAACTGTGTGTGCAGACCCTGCAGGCGGCGAGCTCACTGTGCTGCGTCCACAGGTGGCGGAGGACATTGAGTATTTGAAGTTCGAGAAGGGGCCGTGGCTGGAGCAGGACGACGTCACCTACCACCACATGAGGATGCTGTGAGTTCAGACTCTTCCACATTTTAAATGCAAATTACACCTCCAAAGCGGGTCGAGTCGGATTCACGGCCTCAGCCTCTTGTTTGTCACACTCATTATGGCTAAATATGCAAAGTACCTGCAACGAATGGCGGAGACAACTTTAAATGCAGATTCTCTCTGATTGCATTTCATATGCCGTCCTCGAGCCGTGGATCCGCTCGTCTGTGGGCCGCTGTTATAGCGCGCTCTCTTTCTCTGTGTCTGCAGCGTGGAGGACAAACAGAGGGTGTTGACTCTGACCCACATACCCAAGTTCCTGCCGGAGATCACCATCGGGGCCCACGACTACGACGAGAAATACTACGCCTACAAGTCGGTACGTGGAGGGGGGCGGGGGGCGGGGGGGCGGGGGGGGGGGGGGGGGGGGGGGGGGCGCGCAGCGCAGACATGAAGTTCTCCTCGGTGATGAGCAGCGACTGATTTTAAAAAAGTCTTCATCCCAGTAAAACGTTTTAGCAGCCGGATCCAATAGTTTACAGGATATTCAACCTCGGTTTCTTTACGGCACATTTAATAGTGGATTTGTTTCTTTACGAGGCTTGTACAAAGGCAAATAAACTCAGCCATGAATATGAGTTTACAGATAATTCCAATGTGGAGCTCAGTCCCACGCCACAGCGCCATAACTGCTTTATCCCGCTTTCATGGGAAGTCTTAAATCTCCAATCTGAAAACACCGTTTGATGAATAGACGGCACTAAAGTATACCGAAACGGAGATGGAAAGAGTAACTGTGACGATCTAATATCTGTCGATTTATTTGCTGCTGTGAGTCGAAACGGAACAAGGAATAAAGAACGATCGCGTTGTCTCACTATCGCGGATGAATGAGACACACTGTCATTATCTGGGGATACGTTGTGTTGCTTGGTGTTGATCCCTTTTTATTAAAACAAACTACAACGCAATGGATCTAAATCCCCTCCACACACATTCCGCCCGCTGCTAATATTGAACGACTGGTGGTTTGAATCAGGCAAATGGAAAAGGTCTGTAACGTCCCGCCAGGCTCCGGGTATCCTCGGCCTTGACCTTCTGTGGGAATCGACTGCGAGCGTCTCGGTGCTGCAGGAGGCTGTGACCTGACATTTAGACCTCAGGAGGCAGAACGAGCGCTGTGGCGTAACACTAGCTCGCTGCTCTGATGTGTGACAACCGCCACGGAACTTGGAGGATTAATATTCTGCTGATCAAATAAACAAGCGTCCTCATTAATTTACATATCTTTTTTTTGTTCAGTGTTGACAATGAAGAGAGAATTTCCTCTGCAGGCAGCGCAGTCTTGATTGGAGGCTTTCAGCCATTTAAATTGTAATATATTAATTAAAAAATATATAAAATTCTGCCTTTATTTCTTTTGTGGTTGACTTGTTGTTTTCTGACCTTGCAGCTCCCGGGGAAGAGGTACGCGACTGGATACAACGCAGATGTCGGAGACAAACACATCTGGTTGAAGTGAATGCACCCCCCCCCCCCCCCCTCCTCCCATCTGATCAGCTCCCTGAGTGAACTCCTATTGATCCAGTTCTAAATTATACATATGTGTTGAAAGAATAAATAAAAAATCCCACAAAATGTCCTTTTTTCTGATTCTTCGTGTGTTACAACTGTGGGCAGACGGGGGCTGCGTGGGGAGGAGGGGGCCGGGGGGGGGCGCGGTGCAAGGACCTGGAGAAAAAAAGGCCCGTCTCCTCGCTGTGAGTAACTGACAGCGCGGCTGCTTGGTGCAGTCACATCGAACTAATGGAGGATGAAAAGCACGCAGTCTGGGGAAGAGAGGCTGCTGCTCTGTGCGGTCTGGTATAATGTGACATTGAGTACTTTTCAGCGCAGTGTGGGGGGGCGGGGCGGGGCGGGGGGGGGAGCAGAAACAACCTAATGGTGCGCTGAAAGGAACCGCAGAACGGAGGAGGGAAATAAATGCAGCAATGATGATGATGAAGGCAAAATAAAAAAAACCAGGAGAGGGTCTGAGCGAGCGCCTGACAACCCAGAGGCCCCCAGGTCCTCCAGCTCTGATGGTTCCACATGTTCTCCCCCCCCCATTTTTAGAAGCTGTAGCTTCAAATGACAATGCACCAGGTACTCGTGAGCAAGGACTCGTGGCGCAGCAATGCGTGACAGGCCCCGCAGGGAGGATGCACGGGTCCCCTTATGTTTCAATAACCCAAACCGGCTTGGGTAGGTTTTTTTTTTTTTAATAACGTCAACCAGACGTGTAAACACGAGGTCTAACCTTCTGACCTTTTGTGAGGTAATGAATGGATGTAAAGAGAACCATGCTCATAAAGACCATAATTATTCTGATTCAAATTTTTATACATGTTGCTTTGTTCTGCCAGTTCTCTTGGTTAAACTGTAAACACATACCTTTAGTACTCTGAACATAAAGTCCTTAAATGAAGAGATAAATAAGCATCATGGGAGCTGCTGAGGCAGGAAACGGCAAAAATCCCAGAGCGGAAAGAGGTGAGATGAAGATTAAATCAGGGCTAATTAGTCGAAGCGAGCGCGTAGACATAACTGTTGCCCAAAACGTGTGTCTCTCAGGACGCGAGGCTTCAGTCCAGCAGCAGCAGATGGCAGTGTTGTAATCCGGAATCATTCGGCCGGCAGACGGCCTGTGCAATCCAGCATCCACACCGCCGAGCTGTTCAGTGTGGCAAGGAAATATTGACTGTGTCCCCGGTACACAGTATGTCAAACGCAGTGTGCCAGTGACGCAGCGATGCCCTCCTGCAGCCGCTTGCATTCTTTTTGACACGAACTCCTTTGTGCAGCAGTTATTCCACCTCGGATTTCTACGCAGAGGTTTCCCCCTGGCATGAACGTGTCTTTTAAAGCTGCATTCTCTTTATTAACCACTAGGGGCGGCGACTCTGGTCCCGTGGAAGCCAATGAGAAAATGACCGCCCTCTGTTTGAGACCTGTCAATCAGCGTGTAGCCCTTAAGCATCCTCCGCTTCATGCTATGTTTGAGACCTGTCAATCAGCGTGTAGCCCCGCCCTTAAGCACCTGCCAATCAGCGCCATCACTTAAAATTCGAGTGAAAAGTAACTTGCTTTAGCCCTCTTTGACAACGGCACCTACAATGGGCGGTACCTGGCCCAAACCTGCACCTCCTTGCTCCGCGCTGAGCCGTTAGACTAGGCGCCTTCCCCTGATCGAAGGCGTCCCAACCGGCCTCGCTATCACCGAAAGCACGTTTCCACTCCAAATGTACGCACGCGCAGCGAACACCCGGTGGATTGCTGACTGCGAAAAGAAAGGAGCAGCGAGACGGGCCGATGTTATGTGATGTGAGGCTGCGGCGGAGTTCTGTCGTGTCACACTGGCTGACAGGTCACATAATGGGGTTATTGATAACCTGTCTCCCCCCCCGGGGGCCTCCTGGGTTGCTGCGGTCGGAGTGTGATATTTGAGTGAAAGTGCCTCCAGGCTCCTGCGGATGTTTCCAGCGGCATCACACTGTACGCTCCGTGGACGCCGCGCACCATCGATCTGACCTGTTATTTTCATCCTGTCTGATTCCCAAAAGCTCAACCAATATCTTTTTTTTCTTCTGCAAGATGTTTTGCCCGAAGAGCTGCGTGGGCTTCGTATTGATATCTAATAACAAGGCCGGCCGGCAGCCCGGGCTGCACCGCTGAAACCTGCGATAGCGGCGATAAGCAGATGTGCATCGATCGGCAGAGTCGAGCCAAAGAAGATTTTAGTTTGGACAGGTTGCTGTATTCCCGTTCTCTCCTTTGGACACGTGCTGATGTCATGTGGCTTGTGGACGGCGTCACGGGATCAAGAGGAGGAGCGACGAGACGTCGGGGGAGGAGGCCTTCATGTACCTGACTAACGGTCATTTCCTGTGACGCACGCCGGCAGGGATGCAGATGCACTTGGGCTCTTGATAAGTCCGCGAATGACGATAATGCGAATAGAAACTTCCCTCCTGTTATCTCGTGACTGGTACAAATGGTTGTTTGGCGAATGGTCGTTTTTCGGAGTCATTTCCTTATCGCCGCCTTGCTCTCTCTCCGCCGGGCCCGCACGAAAAGCACAGATCCTCATCCTCCGCGGATCACGAGATGAATGACAAACCGGGCCTTTTTGTTTTTTCGGGCTCACAGTGGCGCCGACGTCTCTCCCTCCCTCTTCTCCCCCGGAGCACTTCGGCAGGGATATTCTCCGGGAGGCCCGCGAGTGATGGACGCGAGGAGGTGCCCTTTGCGTCGGCTCGAGGAACAAAAGGAGCAGTGAGTTCCGTGATTGACAAGCTGCAGCCGAAGGCCTCTGCGGGGTCGTTAATCTCCCTCTCCCCCCCCCGCAAGTGCAGGAATTATCTTTGTGGAGCCGCTGGCCTTTTCACTAGGAATAAAAAGTTCTGCAATTGGACAGCACAAGGACGAGGTGCGCCGTGTCTCAGCTGCACAAAGACTGGTTTCAGGTGAACTCTCTTTTTTTCTGTCTAAATAACAAAGTCTGGGCTGAAGTTTTCTCCAATTTCTCTCGATTGAAAACAAACCGTAACAATGCGGTTAGGTGGAGGGGGGTGGAGGGGTGGAGGATAACCGCTTCCCCCACTGGGGGAACTTCAAGCACATCAGGAGCACGTCAATGAACTTCTGAACTACAACCCAGCTGAAAGCAGTCTGGATATCACTCAGATTAGGCATTATTGCACAGATTAGACAGGCGTTATTGCATTATAGCTGATGTTTAATCTGTGCAATAATGCCTAATCCGAGTGATATCATCTGATGGAACACGTGTTCCAGGTTTCAGGAGCAACAGGTCCGGGATGTGAAGCCGCCTGACAGCTCATTATGTCGACGGCCGTCGACGGATGTTTTTTCTCGTCGTCGTCGCCGCGAGTCAGAGACCTCGCTGTGAAAAACAAGACGACTATCCGGCGAGAGAATTCGAGCACGTGGACGTGGCTGCACGTCTGCGGCCCCCCGGGAGCCGAGCGCGAGCTTCCCGCCGTGCATGAAAATGAGAGGGGAACATGGCGGCGTTGTCTCGTTCTTGTGTGCCGTTCCTGTTGGATAAATTATTCGAAACAATCCAGAGAGCTAAGAAAACGACAAAAAGCAATTATGGAAACCACTCCACGTCATAGATCTTTTGTTTTTTTTTCTGTTAATATACAGCAAGCGATCAGAGGTGACAGTAATTTCATAATAAAATAAAAGATGCTTTTATTTTCCGTTTTGATCCTCCCCCCTAGGCAGAAGACCAATCTCCGGCAATGACAACAAAGACACTAACGATGGAACAAATACTCGGACACCAGGGTGATGTCACATGCGAAGAGCCGGCTCCTGATCGGCGGACATTTTGAACACGCCGCAGGTGTGAAAAATCCAACTAGTGACGGCTGAATTCCATCAGGCGCCCCCCCACCCCTGCAGGTCACACCTACTTTACCAAGCACGTCACTGTCATTAGTAACGCCTGCGAGTCAAATGTCTGCTGTGACATACGGTGGTGAAATATGGTGATTTGTCACACGTGCAACGAATGTCTTCTGCCGTCAATTAGATTCCGTTAAATTATTAATGCCGAATATTAATTTATAAACAACACGTTTAGCCCGTGTCAGAAATCTCCCCCTTCCTCTCTCCGGGCGTTCCCAAGGCAACGCATGGAGACATCATCCCTCCGCCTCGTCCCGAGTCTATTTTTGCACATATTCACTTGCTGATTTACAGATACTTGCTAATGCGGTTTCCCCGCGCAGCAACCTCTGGCTTTGGAAGGTGGAGCTCATGCTGTGTCTTAAAACCTGCATTCTGTGTAGTGACCAGCAGGGGGCGACTCCTCTGCTCCCATAGACGTCTATGAGGAAGTTACTTTTTATTTATTCTCTCAGTAAACATTGTCAACATGAGTTTATGGTCTCAGTCTTCCTCAGTACAGCGTGATGTTCATTTAGTAACTGATGGTCCATTCAGAGTCAAACAGACCATGCTTTAGGGCGGGGCTTACTGTGATTGACAGGTCGCCGCCACTTTGTGACATATTAGTTCTTGAAACTATTCAGTGTTCTTTCACATTTTGGCTCCACCCCTCTTACGTCACTTCTTATAAATAACAAGGTGGCGAAGGCTAAATCCTTGCGTGCCATTGGTCGCCGCTCTGGTTCCAGTTCTTCCCGGCCAGCGATGTCGGTTGTTCCTGAAGTGTTTCGGAGCTGCTGTGTTGCTATTCCAGTCACTCCTGTGTCCGAGCTTTCGTCTCACTTTCTCAATCTCTCACTTCCACTCGAGAGCACGCTGTTGGTTAATTGGATTTTTTTTTTCTCTCTTTCTCAACCCGCAAGAGGAGACATGTCTGATTGTGACAGGTTTGGGGCGCACACACACACACACACACACACACACACACACACACACACACACACACACACACACACGCAGATCCTTTCGCCTTACTATATGCTAATCATAATTGCTGTCCACACAGTACTTGTAATTACCATCATTACGCCGATGGAGCCGATGTGAATGTGGGAGAAAAGGCAGGTCGGGAAGGCGCAGCCATTAAGTGCGTTTACAGAGACGCTGATGACCCGTTTATGAGGCTTATCCTCTCTGCGATCAGACGGGGGCTGCTCCGTTTCCATGAGCACGAGGGGGGGGGAGGGAATCATCTAATTCATATTCTCCGTAGACACGATGAACACCAACCGACTCGTAGCGGCCTGGAAGCCGTGCAGACCGTCGACCGCTCTCCATTACCGCCGAAGGACTATAAATGAAAATCCGGCCTGGATGCCACTATTTCAGAGTTCAACTATATGAATATACACACGAATATACACATGTGTATATATTCCAGGTGTGCCTGCACATTTCTGCTTCTGAGAAGGGCCGCTACTTCTCACCACGCTGCTCACACACAGGTACTCATGATAGAAATCAGTGCAGCCCGTGTTATCATCCATCTCACTGACATTTCATTCTCTCCTCGCTCCGCTTTGCATATTTCACCATCGAGGTTGCCCAACATTTGTGAGAGGGAGTCGAGTTTCTATAACGATGCGGCACTTCGGATCAGGCTGTTGAGTACTTTTTCGACAGGTAATTGGTATTTGTAAGAGAATAGATAAACAAAAGATCATTGGTGTCCATGTGAATTCAGTCTCTAATGGTACGAACGTGAATCAGCCGATGAGCAGTAGGCTACTTACCTGGTAGATAAAAAAAACAATACTGCACATTTACAGTGACGTTTGTTCACACGAAATGTCCCTGAGCTAATAAACCGAATACGCATGAATACAACAATACTTTTAGTTGACAGTTAAACTGGCCTTTCTAGATCCTTTGCTCCATGTGAACCGCGCTGAGAGTCACTGGTGGCCCTTCCTCCTCCATCAGGCAGACTGCAGCTACGTGGACACATTCTCTCATCTCATCTTGCGCACCTACGCACACATAATAACGAGGGAGAGGACTCTACGGTAAATAAATGTTATTTGAAGCCTCTGTCACTTACGACTACTCCCGACGAGAGGCTGCAGCTGCTGCGCTCGTCTGTCTTCTCTCTCTGCGCGTTGATCGACGTGGAGGTGTGGGAGTAGTGGCGGGTCACCCTGAGAGGAGGCATCTCATCAGCGCGTCAGGCAGCCACTGTATTAATGAACCTAAATGAATGCCATCTAGCAGTTATTTCGATCATGTTCTACTTTAGTGATGCACCCTTGGCGGTCATAAAGGGTTTAAATTCGTTTAACTCCAACATAGTGGTTAGTGTAGCGCATCATCCAGGTGGCATAATTAAGGGTGAGTTAGCTGTAAGGTTAAGCTAGCTAGCTTGTTGACATAAGATGCCATTCCTTGTTCTGGATGAGGTATTTCAAAATATATTTTTTACATGACTTCTATAACTGTGAACGTAACTAAACGAAGATTAAAAAAAATATACAGACAGGTTTTATAGGGTTTAGTGAACTGTTTAGTAGTATGATGTGAACAGCCCCGGGCTAGCAACAGTACACAAGTATTGTTATGATAAACAGCGCTGGCAGCAATGTAGTTTGTGATCATGTGAACATGGCTAATATCTATGAAACAACTGAGTGCCTTAGCAGTAGAGCACAGTTCGATCCTCGGCTCCGCTAATCCACGTCCTCCTGGCTATGAATATTAGTTACTGATGAACAGGTGTCAGTGTGTATGGTAGCTGCGGTCATCATTGTGTGAATACGTGAAACCTACGTACGTTAACGTACCGGAACGTTACAAAACCTTCCCAAAAAAACAACACCGAACCACAAACTAACTTTCAGGCAACGTTTGGGAACCAAACGCTAACGTTAGCGTAACCAAAAACTAACGTTCTGGGGACCTTAAATTGTTAGCTGGGTTAGCCCATAGCAGTTATCACCTGCAGCCATTTCTCTTATCTTTCTCGTCACAGGGAAAGCGATAGAATGACAGTTTAATGTCATTTGTTTTTTTAAACTCCGATCTATTTAAGCAACACGGGACACAGCACTGCGGCATGTTAAAACTCGGGCGAAAGCGGTAAATAGGTAGGACTTTGGACCCGGAAACAGTATGAGAAATATCATCCGCCCAAATGGTGACACTATACTTTCAGCCTAGGTGGCAGGGCCGGCCCAAGGCATAAGCGAACTAAGTGGCTGCTTGGGGCCCCCTGACCTCCCCTGGCCAGGGGGCCAAGCAGCCGCTTAGTTCGCTTATGCCTTGGGCCGGCCCTGCCACCTAGGCTGAAAGTATAGTGTCACCATTTGGGCAGGATGATATTTCTCATCGTCGGAACCACGGGGACAGTCTGAGGATCCCTCACACACGCACACACACACACACACGCGCACACACACACACACACACACACACACACACACACACACACACGCAGGAAGTGGAAACTGGGCTCAAAAGGAGAAGCTCATTAGCGGCGAAAGTTTTCGTGCAAAGAAACTTTGTCGCCGCCTCCGATTCTCATCGCTAAAAAAAAACCCCCAGTAGCTGCTCTCGCGGGTTTGCGTAGGCGGCCCTTAAGCCCAAACTAAAAAAGTAGCGAAACTAATGAACGAGCAGCGGTGGTGATTCCAGCCACTTCGTCTCACTCGTTGTTTGTTAGACCTGTGTGTGTGTGTGTGTGTGAAATGCATGGAGGGCAACAGTTGGCGAACGGGATCCATGCGAATCCATCTGTGGGGCTTCTAAGTGGGGACCAGCTGTGAGGCTGGTACCAACACGCAGGAGTTTCCATTACTCCTCGCAAAGAGGTCCACTCATCGCAGCTCGTGACCGGCAGTGTTGCATTTCCTCGCTTAATTTACCGTGATTGAAGCGGGGGACAATTATTCACAGTAACCTGCGTGTGCGCAGATGGAGCCTCGTCGCGCAGCTTCCACTTCCATTCGCAGAGATGAATGTTGAGACGAAAACGGGGGCGGGTACGGGGTATCGTGTCACGTTGTCACATTGTCCCGCCTGTGGACGTCACATTTACCAAGACATGATCCCACTTTCATGTCGGCACGTTGTTCCTTCATTCTTTCATTCACTCAAGTCGAGGTGTTCTAACAGTCAGCTGGAAATGAGGATATATCATAAACACGTATATTGCACAATAGCTTTCCTTTTTGAGACGACTTCACAAGCTCTCATGACACTGGGCTGCTCACGGTTTAAACACTCGACAGGCTGGGAGACACAGTTACTTCCCGTGTAACACTCGTGCTTTGTGCAGGACACTTAAAACCTTCAGCCTGGAGGGGCGGGACCAAAAGGCCATGGGATCGGCGGGCCGCCGCGACGTCACCACACAGGTAAGGCAACAGGAGTGCAGACGTGCGTGGAATACAGTCCCGGTTGCCAGGGCAACTTGAGGATATCAGCGGCGGCAGACCCACTCGGGCTGGGAAGACGTTGACACTAGAAGGCCGAACTGGTCTCGAGGGCTCAGAGCTGTGGGTCGATAAACGGGACGGGACGTGCATGCTGTTGTACTTTGCTGCTCTTACAAACAGATAACAATAATTAGCTCCTGAGTGACATTCAGGAACCCAAACATACCCAAGATTACCCTTAGATTGACACTAGATGTTACGCTGTTTCTCAGTTTCCGGGGTCAAATTTCCATCTTTTGAAATTGGAAGTTTGTCGCCACGGCGATTTGTCTGTGTGCTCGTCTCACAGCTTCAAACCCTTTGCATTTTACGGCACACACACACACACAACATGACTGAAATGACTATGAACAGGAAAACGTGTGTGTCCAGCAGAGCGAGACGGATAGGAAGTGATTGTGTGCGATCGCATGCGCTGCCGTTAGCGAGCGCCCCTTCCGCGCATACAAAGGAGGCTTGAGAGGCAGATGCTCAGTGACACATTTACCAATTAGTTTGTTCTGAAAATACCTGTTCAGGCAGTTTGGAATTGATAAGCAGCGCAAAATGAATACATTAGAGCGGCAAAGTGTTCCCTTGAAGAGCTTCCTGTGCGTCACTCTCCTGACGTAGGACACGACGCGTGCAAGCAAGGCTTCATGAACGCTGCTTTTACTGTAACTCAACCCGGAGAATGACATTTCATGATTATCCCCGTCTTGTCATTCTGCAGGGATCTGTGACTGTAGAAACGGGAGGGGGAGTGGGGAGAGGTCCTTCCCTCCTCCCCCCGGGAGAAGGTAAGTATCACTATCTTGTGAACGAGTGAGTGTGAAATGGAGCGAGTGGACAACCGGCGGCGATGACACGTGGCGTAGGTTTTAAATGGTCCCTCACTTCACGGTCGCGAACTCTGTGAAGCAGTATCGAGATGGCAGGTGGGCGAAACGAGCGCCCTCCCCACCTCCCCACCTCTGGACACAAGGCTGTGAATACAAAGTGGACGAGGCCGCTGGGCTCAGCATCAAACACGTGAGGAAGCTTTTCCTTCTTCTTGCAGGCTTCAAAGGACGTGGTGAAGCAGCGAGGTAAAGCGATGTCAAACATTAAAAAGAGCACGGGATCTGATTGGATCAACTGAAAATGGTTCTTTTCTTTTAGAATATATAACGTAACTGCCAAATCAGCCGAGGCGCGGCGTTCCTCACATCAACTGCTGTGACTCATAACCAGACTACGCATCTGCAATTCAATTATACCCCAAGTGTGGAACGCTGTTTGACTTTTTTTAGATGGCCTCAAGTCAGCGGTTCTGGAGTCTGACTGATGTTTTGCACGTTTCGGGTCAGTTACTCGATGTCTCTAGCTTAATTAGTCTAATTGTCTCTCAGCATCTATTTTGATCAAAATCAGAATTTCTTAACAATGGCACTAGTCTAGTTTTTTAAAATGGCATTTAAGATGTATTTTTTCCCCCCTAACCCTTTTACAGCCATATTTAGACAAATTAAAACAGTTCAATTGAGCGGTGGAGTCATTTTTGCTGTTGTTGCAACAAGAAGAGTCGCCC
Organism: Apeltes quadracus; assembly: GCA_021346845.1. NCBI lineage: Eukaryota > Metazoa > Chordata > Actinopteri > Perciformes > Gasterosteidae > Apeltes > Apeltes quadracus. The sequence continues at coordinate 15,447,016 of CM037932.1, forward strand.
CCTGCTGGTCAGTAGAGATCATGTACGTTTTAAGAGTTAGCCCTGTTAGCTAGCGTCACACAGCAGAGAGATGCAGAACAACACTTGACCCCATTCAACGCTGGTGAAGTCAAACCAGAGAATGAATCAATATATTCACTTTTATTATTAAATTATACATCTATACAATAGATCCTTAATAAAACTGCAGCTATACAAATCATTAAGAAGGAGTAACCACGTGATATAACCCATTGCAATAGAACCAAAACACTCTGAGAGGCCATGTTCTCGTTCACTGATAACGGGGGATCTGCAGACTACCACAGCGTAAGACATACTTAAATTACACGGACATGCACAGATGGGGGCCCCGATGGTGTTTGGATCGCGCCGCTACCTCGCATCACCTCCTGTCACGGGACCTTTGGCCCGACGGAGGCCACGGAGCGTCATGGAGGGCGGCAATGTTCATCAGTCCTTCTTATCCATCAGTCCATCGGTGCATTGGTCCAGAAACGGGGGGAAAAAAAACCCAGCCTAAAATATATCGTCACTATTGTTCATCGCTCGAATCATTGTACAGACATTTATAATCCCCGGTGGTCGAAATTGAAATGACTTTGTTCGTTCGCGGCAGGGATACCCGAAGCCTGCTTGAGCTTGTTCAAACCACAACTGACAGAGACGGAGGACAGCCGGCCTGCTTTTCGGAGCAGCCTAAGCGAGCGCACAAGGAGCCAAAAGCCACGCAGCGAAATGTCGCTTTTCCAGCCGCAAGTAAACATCCAAACAAGAAGAATGACGTTTCTGTTCTCTGGTGTTCACTAATGCTCTAGAACCTTTTGCTCTTTTTTTTTTTCTCAGCATCAACCAGTGTAAGATAAAAAGTACTCGGAGTGAAATATATAGAAAACACCACTTATCCCTGTAATCCAGATAATAAACAAATTATGCCTGGTGGCCTTTTTTTATCTTGCAAAAAGCCTCAAGAACACAAAACGTTTGCGTCGGTCCTTTTGTCTCGGTTCGGTGCGTCCTTCGGTAATCTCGTCCTCGCCTACTTTTCGTGACTCTGCTTTTGGAATCTTGCCTACTTTTAAAAAAGGTTTAATATCTGTGACCTTAAAACGACTGTGCTGCAGAGAGGAAGACGTTGAACTGGTCTGTAAATATCTGACACCTGCACATTTAGACTGGAGGGTGAAATGCTGCCCCCTAGTGGCTTGGAGCAGATGGACGGATCTGACACGTTGCAGCTTTAAAAATAACACACCAGCAGATTTTGATTTCATTTAACCGCACAAACAAAAAACAATGCACATGAATGGTGTGCAATGCTGTTTTTTTTTGGGGGGGGGGGGGGGACAAGATTAGAAAGCCCGAAACACGTGTTGACTTACGTTGAGGTTCCAGTTGACTGAAGATTACACAATTTTTTTTGTTGGTAACTCCTCACAATCCACCTGTCATCCTTTAGTGATGGTCGGGTGGCAAGAAAACCAAACTTGCTTTTTATTCTTTGCACAACAGAACAACAACAACAAGCTCCTCTACGGAAATCACACCCCGAATGTTCAAAATAAAAGCTTGTATGCAAATTAGGCACTCATACAGTATAGGCAGTGTTGTCCTCCTTTTTCTTCTTCTAGAACATTTCACCACCAGTTGAAAAAACCCCCCCAAAAACAAACAAAGACAGCAGCAAATGCGCGTATCTGACAGGCCTGCACCTCCACTCGCACAGAGAGCGTCAGCGCGTCCGAGCCGGCGTTTGGAGAGTTGTGCGCTTTCAGGATGGACAGCGGCTTTTCCCGGGGTGTCCCCCTCCGTACACCCCCCCTCCCCCAGCGGGACATCCACCTTTTTGCTTCACACATGCTCGCGACTATACAGCAGCTGTGTTCCGACAGCTGCAGAGCCTCGGCCCCTCGATTACGGCTTCTGAACATGTTATTTTATTTTATTTCTTGCAGTGCCCCTGGGGGGGCTTTCTGGGGCACGTGATGCGTTTTGGTAAAAAAAAGGGGAAAAAAAAGAAAAGAAAGACGGATTCCTGCAGCGGCGCGTCCAGCTGCTAGTCCTTAATCCAGACGTCAGATGTAGTACTCCTTCATGTTGTCCCTGGCTGTGCTGTGGAGGTGCAGCTCTGTCCTGTAGTCCGTGTACACGCCGTGCCGGCTCTCCTCTTTGACGCCGCCGCCGCCCCCCCCGCCACCGCCGCCGCTCTGGGCCCGCCGATGCTGGTAGAGGAGGCGGCTTATCACAGCCAGGGCGCACGCGGCGATGAAGACCACCGCCGTGACCACACCTGAGAGCACAGCGGGAGGGTGGGGGGGGGGGGAGGGGACGGACGCGTTAGAGGCACTAAATCTGAATGTGAGCGCCCAGCGACCAGCATGATGGACCAACTCGAGTGCAAAGAGTTTGATTTATCAAGGTCACGTTGGTATTTTTTGTGTTATTTAAATGTTCTCATTCAAGTCGCTTCAAAATGATGGAACGAAAAATCCGTAGGTGAAGACGTCCGGATGACGTCAGACTGAGTCTGAGCACCCGAGTCTGAACCGACCGGCATTCAGTGAGTGTAAACAACTGCCCCCGACATAACTACTCTGATTTGAGAAGAGGTGTTTAAGAAAGCACAGAGAATCCTTCAGCGTCATCGCCATCATCGCCGTCGCCATTTCACGAGCCCGAGTGTGATGAGCAATCAGAGACCAGGGAAGACAAACACTTAAGATGCGGGCAAATAGAACGGGGGGGGGGGGTGGGAATAACAAACAGTTGGGCCGCTTATTTTGAATCCGACGAAGAAAAGGAGAGAGTGAGGAAACAGACCTGCTATCACCGCCAGATCCTTGTGGGTGCTGCTGGCGCGCTGCTCCTTCTCCTTATTGGCCGTTACGGTTTGATCTGCAGGAGCAGAACCAGGCGGATTAACAGGACATCAGTGTGTGTTCTGGTGTGATGGAGGCCGGACTAAAGACCCCCCCCCCCCCCCCCCCCCCCCCTCCCCCTCCACGACGGAAGAGTGAAAGGTAAAGAAACATTTATTTTCATTTCTCTGCGAGGTTCTTTGTTATCAGACAGTTCCAATAAAAAAAAAATGCTGCAATAAAAAGAAAAGAAGAAAAAGAGGAAAGTTCCTCTTCAGGCTCGAACCAGCGTGTGAAAGACGCGTCGAGACACGGAGACGACGCCTCACGCTTCAACCGTCTCTCTGGACGTATGAATCACAAATGGTTGATGCACAAAGAGAAACCATCTGATCCAACACGCCCCCCCCCCCCCCCCTCCCCCCCTCCCCCCCTTCAACCCCCCCGGCAGCAATACGCATTTTTAATGGGCCGACATCGAGGGCGAGGAGTCGCCCCGAGCAATTTTTATTAACGGCCCGCTGTCCCTCGACAGAGGACCAATTTCAACTACTGTTGTCCCCATTTGTCCCTCGGGGGAGACAACAGGAAGATGAAAGTAACAGAAGTCACACGTTTCTCCCCCCCCACTGTGAATGTCACATGTCTGGGTGTTGATGATGAAGGGTCGGCTGGTTCGGCGCTGCACGCCTTTTAAGCTGTGTCATGATGGTGAGGACGCGTCCCCAGCGTCCTCGCCATCAGCATGACACAGCTTAAAAGGCGTGGGGGGAGGGGGGGGGGCCTGAAGCCAGCGGCTGTTTGCTGTTTGAGCTCCACGGCGCTTCATCGTGCTCTGGATCTCAGACGGGGCAGTTGGGGCGCCGTTAGACGGACCGGGGCGGTTCTGGTTCCCCCGTTCAGCGGCCTTCTGGTCACCGGCATCGACCCCCGAGGGGACGGAGACGAGCGGTCCGTGCAGGACGGAGACAAATAGCTCTGCAGCAACAGCGAGGGCGGGAAGTGCCGATAGTGTGGGCGCAAAACGCGCCTCAGCTCCGCCCCCCCCTCTAATCCCGTCCATCCCCGCTTCATCGATAAACCGCGTTTATCGCCTCGGGAGCGCTTATCTTGTTTGCGGCTGATCCGAGCCGACGTTGGGCGGGTCGCCCGACTCCCGCAGGAGATAAAGACTCAACGACCGCTCATGCAAAGGAGGACGCGCCGACCCGACACAGAGGGGCCGTCCGGCCCCCCCCCCGTCCCCTCCCGTCCCCCCTCCAGGGACGACCTGCCCCTTCAAACAGCTTGTTTATCAGACAAATCCCGCACAACGTCACAAAGCAAAGCTGGAAGCACAAAAACGGTTCGATGAATAAACAACGATTCGATTGATTTATTAGGCACTTTCATCTCTTTCCTGCGTGGCTTTTATTCAGGTGACCTTTCGATGCTCCTTGTGTGTGTGTGTGTGTGTGTGTGTGTGTGTGCGCGGTTCACCTTGCAGCGTGTGCGAGGTGGACTCCGCCAACGCTCCGCAGTTGGACTGCACCAGCGGGCCGCGGATGGACACCAGCGAGCTGCCGCGGTTGGTCAACGCCGCCTTGAGCGGCGCCACGTGGTTGAACTGGACCGAGGAGAGGCAGCCGACGAAGCCCTTGGAAGCCGCTCGCGTCACCTCCTCCCCGAGGTTCTCCCTCTCTGCGGAGCAACGGGGGGCGGACGGTTGCAAAATAGCGACAATTTTTTCGGACGTTTTTTTTATTTTTCCGAGCGCGGCGGGAGGGGAGGACTTACTGGTGACTTTGCCCAATGTCAGGGACCTGATTAGGATCAGCTCTGCATCAGATGACAGTGTGTACTTCCTGTGGATGTCCTGGTCGATCTGGTTGAGTGGAGAGAAATCAAATAACAAGGCAATTACGAGAAATAGAAACCGCGGTAACATCAGCAGCGGCGCATTGCAATACATTATGGATTGAGAGTTGTCTTCATGACACTCGTATCCAGCCACAGTTGGCTTCAAAGGGAGTTAGACACTCCCCCCCCCCCCCCCCCCCCCCTCTCGCCCCCCCCCCCCCCTCCCCCTCCCCACACCACATGCTGACTCAGTTGCATCACTTAACTTGATGATCTGCAATAAAACACTGCAGCGATATTGGATTTATAAAAACGCAGACGGTGCTCCGTGTAATGTACGCCGCCGAAGGAGTTTCATTGCAACTTCACAGACTTATTGACAACCAGTGGAGCCGCCCCCTGGTGGACACCAGCGAGAAGGCAGGTCCAAGGCGGCACACGCCTCTCTTTCACAGACCTTCAAAGTGCTGGAACGTCCCGCCTGTGAGCTTCGGGGGCGTTTGAAGGCACTCACCTGCACGTAGAGGTTCTTTCCCACCCGGTGGATTCGGATCCGGTGGAGCCGTCCGTCCGCCAGGTTGGTGAGCACCGGGCTGAAGACGTCTGGACTCCTGTCGGCCTGAAGGTGGTACCAGATCTGCAGGCTCCCTGCACACAGAGCAACAAAACACATGGAAGCCCTCCGGGCCAAAACCGTCCACTAAGACCTTCTGTGCCACTTGTCTCATGTGATTCAAGTGAACTTTAACTGAACTGCAGGCTGCTGAACAGGATCAACGTGTACACATGTGTTATATGTATACATATCGCACATAAAGCCGGCATTGCCCCCCCCGCCAAATATTTGTCTCCTCGCTCCCACGCGGAACACAAGGAAGTCAATATGTGCAGCGTTTTCCTCCCACACGCCGGTCGGGATCAAAGAGGCAGATAGCTGAACGCAGCTCGCTCAATATCACAATTCCCGGTGTGCAGGTGAGCGTAGTGACTCCGTTCAGGTCCTCACGGCGAAGGTCACTGCGGATGAAGAGGGGGGGCGGGGAACCTGGGAGTTCTGTTTTCAGACTGTGACTTACAACCGCCCGGCCGTCGCTCAATGTGACGCCCCTGAGTTTGGATGCAGCTTAAAGGGCTTAAAGCTTCCGCGGCCGACAGAGCGGAGACGCCGACACGCAGGGGAGGGGTGGGGGGGGGCCATCGCCTCCTGGAAAAACGCTCCACACCTGCAGGGGAACATTTTCTTGTGTGTTTACTCCGGATTACTTCTTTTACTGTTTGAAGCACGTCGACGAGCGTGCATCAGCATCATCATCATCATCAGCATCATCATCATCATCATTCCACACTACTGGAACCATCGGCAGGAAGCTCCTCTGCTCATTTGGGACTCGTCGCGGTTCTCATGCTGACTGCTGAAGAACCTGGGGAGAGCAGCGGGGGGGGGGCAACGCGGCCTCGGTGCACCTGCACAGTCATTCCGTGGCGGATACGTTTTGATCCACTGAAGCTGAACAGATCCCTTGACTGAATGTTGGTTTAAGGGAGCCACTTTCTACCGTGCGTCTGGCCGGGTGACGATGGCGTGGAGGCTGAATCCATTGATCAGCCCGGGGTCGGTGCGAGCTGTTTGCTCCCAGTCTGCCCGACATCATGCAAATGAACAACCAGAGATTCACCCGCGTGTTAATTAAGTGGACCCCGGCCCCCCTCGAGACGCCCCACGTCTCGCACGGCGCCTCGGCACACATGTTCCTGCAATCTGTCCTTTGGCTGCCGGAGTGCCGCGACTTTCTGATTGATTCCTCTAAGTGGATCCTTCTCCCTGAAAACAAGCACCTCCAAGTGGAGCCCTGCCGCATCTCGTACAGTGGACCGGCCTGCTGTCGGAGGAAGCCATCTCCTGTGTAATTATGCAAAAAGGACTTGGTTACCATGGTGACGCAATTGTGTCAGCTCGTGAGAATTATCTGAAATGAATCCGGCTCCTACTACCTCGCGACGTGAAGAGTGAAGCATCACCACGTGAACCATCTACCCGCCTCACGGCTAACGGCCACGTCGGAGCCTCGAGGAGCGGCGCCGACACACTGACGGCGTTTGGTCAGCAGTACGAATTGTCCGCGCACGTTACACGGAACAATTTACCCTCAACCGCAATCAAAACAGATGCACGGTGTGATCTGGAGCTCATCCGGCTTCCTGCCGAGGCTCAGCTCCTCTCGTCTACACGTCAGCCAGGAAAAGCTACAGATAACATTCAAATCCATAAATACTTAAATAGAAAAATGCACTCAGCAGAGAGCACCTCCCCCTGATATTCACGATTTCAATCATTTATTCATCTTGAATTGTGCATGACATTAGCGAATCATGAGAAATAGATCAGAGGAATTAAAATTCAACGAGCTCCATTTAGAGAGAATTTCCTCATGCGAGCGTCCAACCCGTTCCGATCCTCTCTAACCGGCTCTATGATTTAGTCCCATCCTTACTGAACGAGCCTGGTAGCTGTACCAACTGTCAAATAGTTCAATCAAACAGCGTTCCACAATGTTTATCGACAGATTCGAAATGAACTCCGCCTCCTCCGTTTGCGTCGATGTCAGGCGGCGAAGTCGAGTGTTACTTTCAGGTTTGCGATCGGCGCCGTCGACGGTTCTCAAAATACTGTGGCGCTTCGATAACGCCGCGGTCTCTGAACCTCTGACTCGTGAAGGATTCCGACGGTTTGGCCTCTCATCCGCTTATTGGAATACTGGGATCCGATTGGCCGCGTGGGAACACGGGGAGCGATTTAAAACGGAATAATTCTCAATAATGCTCTCCGGGCGCCTCGAGTGAGGAATGAGTCCAGCTCGGGCTCAAAATGAGACCAACCCTTCCTCTGGGTGTTTCTAAATCAGCGCTGGTTTGGACCCGGCACCTTGACCGCGAGAGGTCCCTCAGCAAGGCGGCCGGTAATTAGCATTCGGAATATTACCGTCCGGGGGGGGTTTCGGTGCTATCAGAGATTAGCCTTGGACCGACACAACCACGCGTGCCGCATGTCCCAGGGATGACTTATATCGCGGCTCGTACCGTTCCTGGCCAGGATGACAGCGATGTATTGCTGGCTGAAGGTGCTGACGCTGAGCAGCATGGCCGGCCGCTGGGAGGTGACGAAGCTGAAGGCCGCGTCCTCTCTGGCCCGGCTGCTGCTGCTGCTGCTGCTGCTGCTGCTGCTGCCGCTTTCTGCAGAAACGCTGGACGCCTGCGAGCGTCTGTTCTGCATCACCGAGAAGGGCTCCTGGAAGGTGTAGGTCACCGAGGACTCCATGTCGAAGGACACCGACACCTCTGCAGGACACACACACACACACACACACACACACAGAGAGAAAGAAAAATAATGGCTTTCAGTGCCGGCGGCTCTGCTACAACAGCCTTTTGAGACCAGATTAAGAGGCCGAAAGCCGGCTCGCAGCCGCCAGATGCTGCAGCGCTCATCACACCTCGACATAGGAAAAGTGTGACTCAATCAAAAGTGCGGGTGAAGATGTAGTTTGTGCCCAATGGCTACGGCTAGAGGTATGACATTATGTCTAAAATCAATGCATTTCTTTTTCATGCAGGTACACGAGAGCAGTCCGCGCGGTTACTGTGTGCTGCAGCAGATACTGCGTGCTGTTGTCTTATAAAATGGATGTGTTGATGAGTTAATCACGTGCAGGCAGGAACATGTCGAAGCACATAATTAAGCTGTGTGAAAGGAAAGATGATGTTTCAGTCAGCAGGCCTCGGGAATTCAAACCACCGATACCTCGACAAGCCGGCGTGTGCCAGATTCTGCATTTCTGCTTCTACAACTGAACACATTTTCAGGCCAGCAAACCATCTTTACTTTTGCTAAAACAATTCTTAAAACGTATTATTATTATCAGGTCCAACAGTCATCCGCTCACCATTAGCTGCTGCTGCCAGTAGCACAGCTTCATATTATTACTTGGAAATGTACTGATAGTCACAGTGAAAAAGGCAGCGTTCGTTCAATCACTTTTCTTTTAAAGTGGCGGCGTTTCATTATGTAGAAACTTCAGAGCCTTAAAAATCTGCCCGTTACACAATCACACGTTTATCTAAGAAGCAGCAACTTGAAAGCTGAACTCCCAGAGGGACTCGGATCAGAGCTAGAGCATCTTCAGGGAGGAGCCCCCCCGTCTCCGCGGTAACAGCCCCGCGGTGATGAAGCAGGAGGATTGTGGAGCAGCAGCGGGATCAGCTGCCTCCTGGCTCATAATCGACACACGGTGCAGGCGGTGCAGGCGGTGCAGACGGTGCAGACGGTGCACGCGGTGCACACGGTGCAGACGGTGCACGCGGTGCACGCGGTGCAGACGGTGCACGCGGTGCAGACGGTGCACGCGGTGCAGCCCGAGACATTCGCTCTGCTTCTTCAACATCGTACACGATCCGTTTCCTCAGCCGGCTGCTCCGCTGCGGCTCGCTTTTGTCGGCGTCCCTCCTCATCAGAGACAATTTGGTCTAATGCATTTTAAATGTTCTTGGAGTCCGCAGCCAGGACAAGTATTAATTGCCCCCTCGCATCCCTTGCATTTTTTATCGACGCGGCGTAATGGAATAACCTTGGCAGTGATCGATTGTGTGCTTGTTGTGATCCGCGTGCCGCTCACCTTGGTTACAGGCGGCGCCCCCGTAGGCCGACTGGGAGCAGTCGCACACGTAGCCGTTGCTCTTCTCGACGCAGCGCCCTCGGTTGTGGCAGAGGCTGGTGGAGCCGCTGCAGTAGCCGGGGCAGCCGGAGGTCACCCCCGGCGTCATCCGGGCCCTCTCCTCCAGGTCGAAGCCGGCGCCGTTGACGGTCAGCGTCCTGATGCAGCCCAGGAAGCCGCGCTGCTGGGACGCCGTTCCTCCTGCGGGGAGAACAGCTGTGCTCAGATGAATCTTTGATGGGTTTTATTCCCTCAAAACGCTGATGAGGACGCAACACAAACATTTACTTAACTCCCGTCTAGAGCGGCTCCGTATGCAGCGCAGCGTGCAAAATCAAATTAAGACTAAATATAAACGCCACTGCGAGGGGATGCGGAAAGAAACAAATGTTCATGACAGCTGATAATTAAAGCCTCACAGAGGTTACAGGCTGATGGCTTTGTCATGTAAACGTATCACATTGTTATTATGCCTCTAATTTATCCCACAAAAACATACCAACAGGTGGGTTTCATTTACTTCCACGATCCCACGAGGCTGATAAAAGATTCCTCAATCAAGTCGTTGCGTTTGTCTGGCAGATGTCTGCTGGAATATGTTGATGGAGCGGAAACAGCAGGGATCCCGTATGTCACTGCGAGAGATCTCGAGTCTGTCGCCACGGGTTGTTGGTTTTCTTTCAACCTGCTTCAGAGTTATTCTACAGGCTTACACCATGTGACCTTTCCATGCCGATGGTGCGGGACAAGCAATGGCCACTGGTCCCTTTTCGGAAAAAGAGCCAACTCACTGCAGCCTGGGTGAACGCTATTGATGCTAGCGGCTGGCGTTCCTGTGTTCTCCAGCTCAATACGCCCCTAATGGGACGGATTAAGACCTTTCAAATGGTGCATGTGGTCAGCGATGTCCTTACCTGGTCCAATGTTACACAGAGAACCCATGAATAAAGGACTAGAGGACAGAGAACCCATGAATAAAGGACTCTGGGGACAGAGGACGCATGAATAAAGGACTCTGGGGACAGAGGACGCATGAATAAAGGACTCTGGGGACAGAGGACGCATGAATAAAGGACTCTGGGGACAGAGGACGCATGAATAAAGGACTCTGGGGACAGAGGACGCATGAATAAAGGACTCTGGGGACAGAGGACCAATGAATAAAGGACTCTGGGGACAGAGGATGCATGAATAAAGGACTCTGGGGACAGAGGGCCACATTGTGGTAGTTCAGTGAACGTATTGCATGTTAATGTTGTTCATGCAGATATTATTTATATAATCAGCATCAAATGTTAGTAATGTTGTCATTTCCTCCAGTTGCTGATTTATCTCTGAAGGTAAACAACCCGTTTTACTAAGAATGAACTTAGTAAAATGGAGAACAGGCTTTTTTAAACGGGGTCTGTCCCCTCCAGAGGACTGGTGTGTTATTAAGGAGACCATTCAGATGTCAGAGGGGGGGGGGGGTGGTGGAGAAACGTGCAGCCGAGCTCCTGAACCAGAGCCATAATGGAAAAAAACCCGCTGCAGCTCGCAGAGCCGCGTTACTGTATCGTTGGCCGTAACTCTTCTCTCCACTTCAGCTGTGGAGCCGTGTCTTTGTACCGGGAGATAAGAGCACAGTCTTTGCTCCAATTCATTTCAAACTTCACTTCACACCCAACATGAGCTGCACTGCGGAATGAATTTGGGGCTTTCTCTCCCTTTCCGACCTGCGGAGGAGGAATTAACTTCTCCTTTTAACGCTGCGCCAATAAACATTGTGATCCAACAACGGGGAGACAATCATCCACCCACTGCTGACCAGCGGCAGAATCCGCAGCTTAAGAGCCTGATACTTCCCTCGGGAGCTGGAGCAGATCAGCGGCGGAGCTCAGAAAGGGACGGGGAGCATTGGGCCTGCAGCATGTCGAGCCTACCCACGAACAGCTGGCTGCTGAGCCGCAGGCGGAGGTGTCCGTCAGCCGGAGCCTCCAGGTAGCGCGGGGGGAGCTGGTCCACCTGCAGGGAGGCCTCCTTCACGTTGCGCTCCGCCCTCACGTAGTGCCACTGCCGGTCGTTCAGGGGGAGGTGGGACTTCACGGTCAGGACCGCTGGACCGTTTCCCACATCAAAGGAGAACGTCACCACGGAGGGAGCTGGAGAAACACACACACACACACACACACACACGGGTCGGGCAGAATGTGATATCAGGCGCTCCTCTGTCTCCTCTCTTTCTGATGCAACGTGATACAATGCTACTGGGAGAACGGGATGACCTGAATAGATTCATGAGGGGGGCTCAGCTGACAGCTCGTCCATATTTCACCACGTCTCCGACGCTGCAGCAATACATAAAGCCTCCCGAGAAGAACTCCTGTCCCGCACCGCAATCAACTATTTCTAATATTCCGCAGCCTCGTAATAAATCGACTTCCCCGCCGCCGAGGACGTACGGGATCGCGTCCCCGGATTGTTTAATGCAATCGTAAAAAAAAGGCCCGCAACGACGGCGCGTTTCTTTATCGCCGGCCGTGTAAACAAGTCAATCTTTTGCATGAACGTGTCTGATGAGACGTCATTCATCTTCCCCCGTAAATCCGGCGTGCGTTCGTTAAGCGTCGCGGCTTTTAACGCCCCCGTGGAAGCCCGGCGTGCCTGTCGACTGTGCCATTAGGACTACATCACCCGCCGCGCACCTGACAGCCTGCTTCTCTGGGAAATGGAACTGTCAAGGAACGGCGGCACGGCCCGGCGAAATCAAAATGAATATCCCCGACGCCTCGGGGGCGGCGGTGAGCCTGCAACACGGACTCACAGCTGAGCTCCACCCTGACGAAGTCCTTGAGGCCCTGGTTCTCCAGAAAGACCCCCGAGGGAGCGCTGGTCTTGAAGTAGAAGGAGACGTCCGAGGCCAGCTCGGCCTGCAGGGTGGGGAAGTAGAGGTAGGAGGCCTCCTGGTAGAACGACGCCGCGTTCCACAGGGACTCTGAAAGCAGAAAGGGAAGACGAGGGTGAAGTGGAAGGAGGAAGACTCTTGCCTGAAGGAAGCCGCGCATCAAACAAGGAGCCTCGCGTCTACCTTTTGTTGTCTCCTTGTCCCCCCCCCCCCCCCCTCCCCCCCGCTGCTCGTATTGTGTTTGCTCACATTTGCGACGAAAAGCGGCGGCAGACGTGCGTTTGCATCCCTGGGGGGGGGGGGGCGTCGGGCCTGAACCCTTCCACCCCCCCAGAGAGCTGCTGCGAGTCCGCCTGCGCTTAACGAGCTCCAGGAAGAAAAGGTCCAAATAGGAAAAACGGCTTGATTATTTGAACCAACAACCGGCGCGTCGAGCATCACGCGGCGAGCTTTATAATGAGCTGTTTCGTTGGAGGACGCGGATTGTTTTTGTGAGGCGCGTTCGCTGCTTTGGTACCAGGGGGAGAAGAACGACAACATCCCAAAATATCTTTATTAAAGTTTGTCTACTGGATATTCAGAGCGTTAATGAGGCATCGAAGAAGTTTCGGCTGAACAAATTATCACCAAAAATGACAATCCGGAATATTGAAAACAATATTGTGATTATTTGCTGCATTTATTTCACATAAATAAATGCTCTCCGTCACACAACATAGTGTGTAGGAATAAATCCCAACAGGTGAATCCAAAAGAGATCGTGCTCATTAAACGCTGCAGACTGTACATAATAGTTTATGATCAGAATGTCTCATTATGCGCAGTAAATTGTGTGTGAAATAAGAACATTGTCGATCACTTGAGCACAATTGAAGAGACGTTTGATTTCTTTTGGAGACTCCGCTCGGGTTTCAAACAACACCACGGGGGGTCTGGACTTCGTTTGGCTGCAGATGAGCTCCCGACAAATCCAACAAATCTCGCTGTGGGACATGACGCGATGCACTTTGCATGTTCCAGCGCCGCCCGTCCAGCTCTGGCCTCCACCCCCCCCTCCTCCACCCCCCCCCCACATTTTGGCACCTCTGCTTGGCTGCAGAGCCGGCGTTTGAGAATCCGATTCCAGGAGGGTTGCCGCCAGCTGTCCCGAGTCGCAGCGGGGGGACAGATTGACTCGAGCTGCCGATCCGCAGCATCGGGCCACCTGATCCGATCTGATCCGAGAGGGGGGGGGGGAGTGGGGGGGACCGCGGCGCCCATCTGCAACCAAACACCGGCCCAGCGCCTCCCACACCGAGGTGATCACCTACTGTCTCCATAGCAACGCAGAGGGCCGACGTGGGAGACGGCCTGCGAGCCCGTCCGGTTGGTGTCTCCGATCACGATCTGGCTCACCGGCAGGTGGTCTTTGTAGGAGAGGATCCCTGTGTCATTGGCCCTGGGGGGCGCACGCACACACACACACACACACACACACAGATAAACAAGTGGCAACACGCGGGGCCCTCGGGGGCAGATGTCTTCCTGGGAGGTCCAGATAAACACATCCGTTCTTCCTGCACTGGCGCAGAACGCAGAGTAAACACATTAGAACGGGGAGGAATCCATCAGAATGCAGACAACTGCCTGTGGAAATATGCAAAGCGAGCGGAATCGAAGGAGGCTTTTCAGCGGATTAACGGACGGAAAACAAAGACATTCGGCGCGTCGAGCGCAGCGGAACCAGAATGCGGCCTCTGAAAAGTCTTATTAGATCGGCCGCGATTGTGTGAGCAGCAATTAATCACTGCGGAGATTCACTTGTTGGAGAATCCGGGGACTGAATCTCGCTGGAGGAACCAAGAGAAACGAGCAGAAGAATCAGATCCTCCGCGCTCTGTTCCCGTGATTGAGAAATATTCTCTCTGAATTGACTTTTGGAATGCTTAATGGATGAATAGATTAATTAATCATGATTAGTCTTTCATCAGTGGGAGGTGCAGTAGTTAATGAATAAACCACAGATATCACCGATAATTCGTTTCTTTTTTTTCTGGCGGTCTTGATCCTCCTTCTCCCTCATGTTTGATAATTAATATGCATGTAGATCTCGATGGTTGCCGGCTCATTAGGAGCAAATCGGCGAGATAGAACCGCTTAGCGCCAAATCAACGGCGGAGGCCGCGTGTACCATGCGTCGCCGTCGGCGTCGCAGTTGCAGAAGTAGTTCATGTCCACGCAGTTCTCCTCCAGGCTGCAGGAGCACTGCTGGACCCCGGGCAGGAAGCCCCCCCAGTAGCTCCGCTTCTCTCCCTCCCGGTCCAGCCACCAGGTCAGCGGACTCCCGTCTGTGGGAGAAAAGGACGGGCGGTTAGCGGCCGCGGCAACGGGGGGGGCTCGGGCCCAAGTAGGTCACGGTCCCGGCTTCTATTTGGAGGGCTGAGCGGTTTCGCTTCCACGGCTTTCTCTCAAAATGCAAAAAGAAGGAGCACACAGAGAAGTGACATCAAACATCTATGAGGAACGTAAAGAGCAGAAATCAGAGACATTGTTGTCAACCTTCATGCCACGTCTTCAGCCACCTGTCCATCAACTGCCCTCAGACTCTTTCAGCGGACGTCCTCATTCATAAACCTTCAGAAATTTTTCTTTGAGAAATCTCGTAAAAATCTCGATACCTCGACTTATAATTCCCACAGTTGATCCTGTTGAATCGTCAGCCAGCCGTTCACAGTTCCACAACGTCCCTCAGTCACATGACCTGCTGCTCGTTCCCCTGCTCACCTGTCTCTCACGCCCCCCCCCCCCCCCCCACACCTCCCATCAGTCACTTGCTGCTCAAACCTGTTGCCGGTCCCCTTCAAGCTGCTCTCACTAAATCACCCGACCGTGTCAGTCCGCCTCGACCTTTGTGCATTACGAGTCCGTAACCAGAAGGAAATACAGTAATGAAGGGAAGTCGCAAAACAAGATCCATCCAGAGATCAAGATCTTTGAACACACTTCATTTCCACTATTTGTCTTCCCGGCAGAAATACATACACAACACAAAATGCATTGTTTAATCAAAGGCGCATAAACAGCCGCTCAGCATCCTTTGCATCTGTTGCATTGCTCAACTGCACGTGACAATCTGCACGCTTCCCGTAAAATGAACAAATATGTTTGGTAATTAAACTAAATTGGCTATCTTCTGCCAAAGTGCTTGCGTTTTATGACACTAAAAGCATTGTTCGATGCCTCCATGGAGAGGTTAGTGGTCCGGGCCTCCGTCATTGCATGATGAGCGGGGAAAAGCCCGTTGATGCTTTCATCCCACTAGGCACGTATGGAGGATACGCATATCGAACTCGACTGCTGCTGCTGGGAACGGCCCATCCGCATGAATCCACCCTCCGTGTGGAGAGAACACTGCAAACGGGATCTGACGGGCGACTGAAACGGCGTGCGATGATGAAACGGAGCGACGCAGGAAATCACGAGGGCTGGAAGAACGCGGGCCTCCGAGCCAACATTTGCATTTCAAAGGTAGAAAATGATAGATGATCTTTATGGCGTGTCCCTGCGCTCCCTGTGTCATTTCACCTTTTTTTTTTTTTTTTCGAATCTACTGAACACGGAACAGGAAACAAATGAGAAAGGGGGAACAATCGATACTCGTGAGCGACACTCACTCGTATTGTCCTCAGCCGGGCACAGAAAGCCTCTCACTCCCTCCCCTGCTCAAAACAATGGCCATCAAAATTTAGAAAACTGCTGCCTGAAGCAGAGATGAGTCCATCTGTGCTTTTTTAATAGCCGATAGAATCGATCGGCCGATTGTGAGCACCGATACGAGGGTTTAATTAATGAGCTGCACGCATCAGCGCGCAGGAGACGGGCTGTTCGGTTTATCTCTCCGGCACGCTGGGTTTTAATTGCTATTCTACCCGTAAAAACACTGATGGAAACTCACCGACCTGTTTATCTTAAACCCCCCCCAAAAAACAAAGGATGCACCAGCATCTTAACAAAATACATTGGGAACTTCAAAATGAATAAAATGTCCTGTATAATGATGAGTACGGCGTCTGAACCTGCAGCTGTTGGAGTCGTTATCGCGGCGCATCATAATTCCCCCGCAGGCAGCCAGCCGTGTCTCAAGGAAACATTTCACCCACGAAACAAAAGAGCCGGGAACAAAGAGCGAGGAGGCAGCTCGGGGGACGCACGGGCGGGCGAGCCGCAGCCTAAATGGGAAATTATAATGCGGGTGGCGGCGGCGGCGTTTAAAAACAACCGACGAGAGCTACGGGGAATGTCGCGCCGCGAAGAAACTACTAGAGACCGTTTTTTCCATCACGCGGCCACCAAAAGACAGACGGTGGCTACAGGTGTCTTCGGACTGACAGTATGCTGAGACACAAATTTTCTCGTAAAAAAAAAAAAATCCCAATTACTGGTATCAAGATGAGCACAGTGGATTAACTTTCCTGTAAATTAACGGTGCGTTTGTGTCGAGCCATAGTAGATATGTGACCCTCGGTGCTCAAACAACAAAAGGCGACTCTTGTGTCATTTCTCGTGATTTTTCCCGGAAGTCTCTTGGCGGCCGTGAGACGGTCCGCTTCCCCCCCCCCCCAGGTGTCTTCGGACTGACAGTACGTGAGACACAAATTTTCTCGTAAAAAAAAAAAAATCCCAATTACTGGTATCAAGATGAGCACAGTGGATTAACTTTCCTGTAAATTAACGGTGCGTTTGTGTCGAGCCATAGTAGATATTTGACCCTCGGTGCTCAAACAACAAAAGGCGACTCTTGTGTCATTTCTCGTGATTTTTCCCGGAAGTCTCTTGGCGGCCGTGAGACGGTCCGCTTCCCGTCCCCCCCGGTGTGATAATGGACTTGTTTGCTTGGGCACGCCTGGCACCCAGGGAGCTGGGAATCTGGGACTCCATGAATGTTTCATGATTTAAGAGCAAATGTTTGGCTGTTCGGGGGCGGCGAAGCAGTTCGACACGAATGCGCACAAAGAGAGAGATCGCAGACCGCCGCTGTGGATGCTGTGAAAACATAAGGAGAGCCAAGCGGACGGGCGGGGTGTTTGGGACAAAGCGCGCTTTAAAATTCACAGCGGAACAACAAACAGTCCCCTGATGCTGCAAAGTACAAAGTACACGACAACTCGTCTCACCGAGGTCGCGCCCCGATCGACTCGCCGATGCAGGGGCCCCTGGCGTGCCAACGCAGAGATGCAACGCAGCAGCATCCGGCTGCGGCGGCCATCAAATATTTTGCAGGCAAAGTGGTTGTCAAAGCTGCCCGAAATGTGTTTATTTCTTCAAATTGCGTAGGTTCAAAGGACTTGTGGGAGCGGCGTTTATTTTTGCACATCACGTCCACAAGCCAGCGAGCTGCTGCGAGACGAGAGACCGACACGGACGCGGCAGCGGATCGCAGGCCCCCGGCTACACGGATTATTTTATAATGTGTTCCGCAAGTACCAAAGTCCTCCGGGGGACCGGCTGCATGTCAGCGAGCGCGAGCTCCCGAGAGACGCCGACACAGAGGCGTGTTTGTTTGCTTCCATAACGAAACACACGTTCAGACTTTGGCTCCCTGCGATTCTCGTCAGAAAATGAATCGTAACTCAACGTCAAGTAGAACCCTTTCTGTACAAATGCGTCTATTGTAATGGTTCGTATTCGTTGGCAGCCGCAGGACACAATCCACGGAAAACAATTCCTTCTGCAGAACAGAATCGGGCCTCGCAGCACCGCGGACCGCCGTGCACCAATAAGCCGCATTGATCCGTTACTCAAACTGCATGTAGACTTCCTGGATTGCATTTCATGTCTCACCAGACGCTTCCACCAACGCAGGCCCTTCATTTCTTCTTTTTTCTTTTTTTTTTTTTCAGTCTGAACACCCACTAAAGCTTCTCCATCTGCAGAGCTGAATGTGTCGATAGAAGCAAAAGAATACGGGTGAAAACCCTTCTTCTATTACACAACAACAACCGGCGTGGTGTCACGGTCGGGGCTGCTGCGCTCGCTTTAAAAAAACACATTTCATTACAATTCATGACCTCATCCCTGCGGTAGCTGTTACGCGATGGCTTGGCACCGAATACATGTAACCAAAGACCGAATAACGCAACCACTCAGAGGAGACCTGGAAGGATCACTGATGCCGTTTTGACACAATCACATTCCTGAAGTTTATTGGCGTAAAACGAGGCAAGAGGAAAAATAACCCTGACCTTTTGTATTGAAGAGGCGGGACTTCTTGCAGCTGTACACCACTTCCTGTTGGCACTGCTCCGAACCCGTCACGAGCGCCCGCAGCTGCTCGGCCGAGGTGCTGTAGTCGAACCTGGTGACGTGAGGCCGGTGCAGCGAGGAGCCCTGCACTGCGACCGCCGCCGTGCCGTTGTGCGCCAGCACCGTCCACACCTTCTCTTCTGCAGGAGGAGCAAGTCAAAAAAAGGCATCAGCACCACGGCCCGGAGTCTGAGCGAAGAGAGCGCGCTCGCCGCCTCGTTCTGAAACCCCTCAGTCCCGGGGAAAGCAGAAGCAATCCTAATGATGTGCGTCGGCTGCTCGTGCACCACGAGGCGCTTGGAAAAGGGAGTTTGCGCAATAAAATCAGACGAGAAATCCATCCCATCGCCGTCCCCCGCTCGGTTTTCATTATCTTGATTCTGTGTTTACTCTGCCTCGGAGAAAATCCCTTTCCACTTTGTGATTATTCACATCAGGTTGTCGGGTTTAGAGCTATTTACATTTCTTATGGATTCCTTAATTGAGGTCAAGTGGAGGCATTTCTGCCGCTGAGCGATTCCGCCTGGTGGAGAGGAACGCTGAACACACAAAAGATGGCAGAACCAGACGGCGGGGGATGTGGCTCTCCTCTTTAACGTCGGCGGTACATTAACCTTGGGGGGCCGGTAGGGGACGGAGGGGGGGACGGAGGGGGGGTGGACAAAGTGTAGCCGAGGAAGCCGTGACAGGCCGGCGATGAACGCCGTCAGAACTCAGCTCAACGTGTTTTTGTCCTGCGTGTCACACGGGGTCTGAGGGTCGGGACGCGTCCGTCAAACGCCGCGTCTCGAGTGACAGGGAGCACATTTTGCTCTCGCCATCCATCGACCCCCCCGAACCTCTCCCCGGTGTGATGGGGCGACACAATGGAAGCTGCAGGTTTCCGGAATTCAGACCAGGAGACATCACTCCGACAGGCCCGCCGAATTATGACACAGTAATTACTGGAATTAATTAAAAGGTCAAACGGGACTGCAAACTGATTACCATGACATTTAGCAGCGATATTTGTGCGTGTTTGGGAACGTTTTTTTGTTTTTTTTTACGGCCCCTCTCAATTTCTGCAGCATCGCCCGCAGTTAAAAATGTAAGCCTTGCACAAAAAAGAATAGAAAAATCACATTTTAATGGCAGACCGCCACGAAATCTACTGAGCAGCTTAGTGCTCCCACAGGGAATAACACTTTTGACTTTAATGACTCAATGCTTTAATAAAGCTTGCAGCCTCTGGAGACCACTAGTTTGGACGAGTGTTTTAATGGTGACACTTGGATGACTTCCGTGAGACCTGAAAAGCACAAATTATCATCGCATTATAATTTGTTTTCTCTTTTGGTCGTAGACCAGATAAACTGATGACTGACAGCGGTTCATGCAGCATTTAAAGCCTTGTGATCTGCGTATTTACTGTTCTGCAGTCCCTGAAAGCACTCATGCAGAAATTTATAATGAATAACAGCGTTGGTAGTGTTAACACGCTGCAAATAGACGGCATTTTATGAATAATAGCCGGAACAGAAAATAGGTGTCTTGTAAAAATGTCCTCATTTATAGTTACACTTTAATGGACCTAATGAAAGTCCCCTCCCATCACAGGCTGAAGCACACACGTGTTACCGTGGTTACCAAAAGCCATACATGGATGTGTATATCTGACTCATTGAGACTACGGACACGCTTGCTTCATAATAAGCAGATGTCGAGCTGCTTGGTGTTCGTTGGCTTTTAGCAACACAAGATTGCACAACGAAA
Source organism: Apeltes quadracus (assembly GCA_021346845.1). Taxonomy (NCBI): domain Eukaryota; kingdom Metazoa; phylum Chordata; class Actinopteri; order Perciformes; family Gasterosteidae; genus Apeltes; species Apeltes quadracus. The sequence continues at coordinate 15,467,340 of CM037932.1, forward strand.
TGCGCTTCGACTATTAAAAACAAAACATGAAAAAACAGCTGTGCACTCTCCTGGTTCCTCTTTCATAAAGTTTGCATATGTAAACAACAACAAA